>JTDE01001992.1:72153-89120 GCA_014338405.1 Paragonimus skrjabini miyazakii
CATCCCTGAAATAAGTATATTTTTCATGGATGTATGTCAGTTAGATATTGATAGCAACTACTGATGTATAGCTGTTGATGAATGTGATGATTCTCGATAAGGCAAAACCAACTTACAACCATCCGATAATGCGCTTGCCAATAAAGATTTTTGTGCACCAAGTCCAGTCGCGGAAACACAGCGAAGACATCCGGGTGCAAGTCTACCATGCCAACAGGCGAGAGCGGAAAGGATTCGACTTCTGACGCAGTCGGTGAAGAAGTCTGAAGCGGTTTCAACGTTTCAAGCCATGCTTGTCTTGCACTTCGGCTAACAGAACAAAATGGAGACTTGTCCAACTTTCGTTCGGTAATTAATGGAATTTCGAACTTGACGGTGGATGGTGATTCCACTGGAGAGTCCGAGGTGAATGGCAAATCGAACGTTCGCGAACTCAGCACGCATTTGGGTAGCGCCGTAAAAGATCCACTACGTACCTTGGAGGGAACAGGGAAAGCAAGATGTGTTGATCTGTCGAACAATACAAGTTCACCTAGACGGCATCAAGGCTGAGACCCGACGGCAACTTGTCACACACTCGAGTTAGTTACGTGCACTGACACTAAAAAACTATTAAACGACTTCCATCTGCTGGTGAAAAAAGGGTAGTTTGCAGGACACTATAAAATCTGAAAGCAGGTGATATAAAATACAATGTATTTGGAGTATGCGCAGACTAGTCGCAGGACAGTTAAAAAAATAAACGAGCGAACGTTCATATACTAGGACCATATGATGACGAATAACGGTACCGTTAAGAATACAGTGAGAGAGAAACAAACATTTACTAGTTATTAGATATAAAGGGCGACACCTCTTACGGCATTGGTTTGCATAACAGATTGCTTATCATTCACCTTGTCTAAATCCTATTCCGCGCAATTTCAACTACTTCTCATATTCTTCGTCTTGGGCTGCTGGAAGGCTCGCTATTCCAATGCGTAACTGCATGAACCAGGGCATGTGTGGGTGCGCAATTCTGGGTGGGGATCCACACAAAAAACTCCGCATTCCATAGTCACAGGTCAGACTGCCGGGTCATAAACTCCAGCTGGAGTCCACCAAGTCAATCTGAGACATGTCCGTGGAAGCAAGACGTTGTCCGTCAAGAAATATGATGCGCATATGCTGCTGGATAGATGCAACACCGGATCGCCCGAACGCTTCATCATGCTGATCACGATGGGACAGGGCCACAACAGTATCGATGTCGCAGCCTTGAGTGAGACAAGACTTGCAAAATAAGGTACATTCTGGAAAGTGGATGCCGATTAAACCTTTTACTGGGGGTGCTCAGGAGCACAATGTCTATTTTACAGCTGCTGACCGCATCAATTCCTTGATGATAGGTGAGTTGCATGGCATCAGCCATCTGATGATGTCTAAGCGCTTGCAACCCAATCTAGGTAAGGCAGCGACTTTTCCTATTTAGAGTCCAACTATGGGTCGCACCGATGATGCAAGAAACAAGTTCTAAGATCGGTTGCCACCACGATCCGCCAAACGCCAGTGAGTGACCAACCGTCTGTACGGTAGTGACGCGCAGGCTGCACGTGACTCGGCAGCCTGGTCATGAGTCCTAGAGCCCCACGTCACTGGTGTTGTTGATAAGAACGGCATTTGCTCCACCGTCAACAACCGGTCCTATGCGCACAAAAACAACTGACTGCCAAACTTTGTCTACCGTGGGTTTGACCGTGAGTGTCAATCACGACTCAGCCTGAGTTGTACTTTTGTACCGTTTCATTTAAGTCTTGTTTGGTTTTGTGTCCATGCTAGTCACACGTTTACGACTGACGAGAATGTGCGAAATGAATTCATATCGTAATTGGTGTATTCTGACTATTCTATTCAAATGGTTAAAAGGGACTCAATGTTTCAAACTTAAGTGTTAGCCATCACAAACCATCGATTTCAACTAGATGCGAGCAATATCACTCTCCGGACACACCCACGAAGCGGCCACCATCAGTCGCTTCAATATGTGATCATGTGACAGCCCGAAGTAAGTAGTACGGGAATGATACGTGGAATCGAATGTGGCACGGCGGGACCAAGTTGGCTATTCATAACTGCAAGCTAGCTTATCGCAAACCATCCGGACAGCAGAGAAAAGCGGGATGCTATAAGCGTGGGGAACTCACGGAAGACGACGATTCAACACGCATTCGCCGTTTGTCTCAAAGACGCATCCACATCCATTACCTCTGACGGTATATAGCGTCCTCTTAAGGAGCAGACTGCAGCAACCATCCAGACATGGTACCTATCACTGGAAACGCTGAGGCTGATTCGAAAAAGATGTACCTATCTCGAGTCTAGTACGATGAAAGGATGAACCGTCAGTTGCCATCATCATCATCATCATCATAAACAGCAACACATCAGTGGTTCACACTGATGCTCAACTGCAACACAACCACGAAGAGAAAAGGAAACCGTGTATAGGAAAAGAGAAAAAAAAGAAGGGAAGGGGGAAGGAGACCTAACTACTAAAAATAACAACGTCTATATTGAAACACACAGCACCAAAACGCCTACACCTTGCAAACAAACAACCGAGCTGTAAGTAAAAATAAGGCGTCATCAGCAAGACAGCTTCCTTGCGGCTTTCACTGCCCCGCGTCATTAAGTACACTCACTTCACAGACAACTCAGCCAAACAACGACAACATTCACGCCACTGAGCTCGGTTAGCCGCCATCTCACCCAACGTCTCAAGCCACCGACTCCGTGAGTTGCGAGGACCCCAGCCCCGGAGACGAACCCGATCTACAGTGACCAATCCCTTCGTGAACGATTTCATTTGTCTACGCCAGGCCATCATCTGTCCACCTCGCATCTCACACCAGTCGACTGCCGCGTCGGCAAAGTGCTCGATGTGGCAGACGGCTAGCTGGCATCCTTACTACATGACCTAACCCTCTAAGTCTGTGCAAATGTAGTGACTGAACAAAAGAACTCGTTTGACAATCAATGCCAAACACCCACTTCCTAACCTCCACGTTACTTACTCGCTGGTGCCACCCGATACGAACGATCGAGCGCAAACATCGGCGGTCAAACACCTGAAGACTGTTCACGTCCTCTACTCTGAGCGGCCAGGTTTCGCCGCCGTAAAGTAATACAGCCCTCACTGTTTTCTGATATACGCGACCGTTAAGCTTCAGAGAGATATCTCTCTGTCGCCAGAGGTGTATGGGATTAACGAACACCGCCACAGCCTTGGAAATACGCGCTTTTATTACATTCCCTACATCTCCGCCGTCACCGCTGATGCAGCTTCCCAAATAAACAAACCGGTCACCTACCTCCATGGCTTCATTATCTAACATTAAACCTACGTAATCACAGGAACTTTGCATTTTGAGGCTGCAAAGCGCATTCTGGTGTACTTAACAGAACGTGAAATTGCGTTTAGTGTTGTTTGTACCTCTTGAAAGTTGTCAAACAGTAACATCTTGTCGTCAGCATAATCAAGATCAATCAGCCTTTCACCAGGTAAAAGGTCTACACCGGCATCGTGTGAGTGCCACAGACAGTCCTCCATTATTTAGTCTATCACAAAATAAAACAAAAATGGTGAGAGGAGACAGCCTTGACGTACGCCGCTCCTGGTGCTGAAACTATCAGACAGCTCACAGTAAACCCTAACCTGAGCCGAAGTATGGGAATAAAGCGTCGACAGTATGTTCACATACCTAGTCAGTACATCGTTGCGTTTAAGCGACTTCAAAAGTGTAGATCGATCCATCGAATCGAACACACCCTTATTGTCGAGGAATATGGCGATCGTTGGCCGGCAACATACAGGACGCTGTTCCAAAATTTGATGAAGGGTGAAAATGTGATATATACAACCCCGCCTGGGGCGAAACCCTGTCAATTCTTTCCTGATGTTTACGTTCCGAACTGCAGTGAGTCGATGAAGTATAATGGATACCAGAACCCTTGAAATGACTGGAGTCAAACTAATTCCCCTATGGTTTTCGCAAGAGCCCCGGGCTCCTTTCTTGAATATGGGAACTATTATCGAGTAAACCCAGCACGGAGGGATGGTCATCGTCGTTCACACAAGTTGTAACAACTGAGGCCTCTACCAATCCCTTTCCACATTCTTTGAAAAGTGCCGGCACGAGATCATCTGGACCAGCAGCCCTATTACGTTTGAGAACCGAAAGGCAATTGCGAACCTCAGTCTCAGTAGGTGGTTCAAAATCTACCGACCAGGGTGCTACACCACACGTTTGTGGCGGTAACACAATAGAAGCAAGAAGCCAGCTAAATTGACCTTCAAAGTGTTCTACCCAACGCTCCAACCTTCTGGACATATTATAGATTAGTGTACCATCTGTTTCACTGCTAACTTCACTGACAGACGGTCACCTGGGACCAGTGGCACGGATCAGCTTAGAGTTTGCCGGTATTCCCTGAAGCAAAAGCAGTTTCCATTTCCTTAACTTTTTCCACTAGCCAAGCCTTACGATAAGCCTTTAGACTACGTTTCAGTTTCCTACGGATATCAACTCTAGACTTGTTATGTGAACTACCAGGAGGAACCTTCCGTCTGACTTCTAACAACTCCAGGGATTTCTCTGAAATCCAATGTTTTTTTAGTCCATGTACCGCATGCTACAGTACCTGCTTTCTGATTTGGCTGTTTCCGTTTTGGCTCATCCGTCAAATCTACTAAAACACTGGTTGCCTGGTACCCTGGTATTTCGTGCACACAGCCAGAAGACATCATGAAAGTCTGGCGCAAGCACTTCGGTAGTCTACCAAACCGACCAACATCCATCCACTAGGTGACCGTAAACAGCTTACCACAATATACCAATGCGTCACTTGCTCTCGCCACACATTTAGCAGAGGTGCACAGGACTAATGGACGAATGTTAAACGAAAAGGCTGTAAGTGAGGATGGGTTTCCAGTGGGACATCTGAAGCACAGCTCCCCGGTTTTGGAACGTGTTTTGCTTAAGTCGGTTCATTCCATCTGGAGACAGGACACGGTTCCCTGACAGCTCTAGGATGGCCTTATCGTACCTTTGTTTGGAAGCAATGGGAACAAACAAAACATTAACAGTCGCCAGGGCATCGACCTGCTGAGCTGAACTGGGGAGATTCTAGAGACAAATTTCCCCAATAAATTCCATGCCGATGTCTTACAGACCAATGCTCCAAAGCAACAACTTAGATTCCTGGCGAGTCGATTTACGATGTATATGGTGTTTGCTGCTCCACAGGTTTTAAAAGAACGTCGTGAACACAGCCAACCTCCGAATGCTCACTGCGTGGATTTCACTAAAACATTTGATGCTGTGAGCCATGAAGCATTGTGCACGGTGCTCGGCAAACTTGGATGTCCAGGCAATTTCGCACATTTAATTAAAATGTTGCATACGTGCATGAAGGTGAAGTCGTGTGGATCGACTTCTAATGATTTTGACGATGTCACGAGCGTGAAGCATGATGGTTAGTTTATATTTGACCGCAATTCTACTAGTTACCCTTCAGAACTTGGAGAACGGTGTGCAAACCGAATACAATACGGATAGTAACCTGGTAAATATTCGATGTTTCGGTGTTCCAAGTCGGTTGTTATTCGATTAACTGCATGCTGCTGTTTGCAGATAACTGTGCGCTATTTGCACACAATGAAGAGGAAATGTAGCGAATGGCTTTCGCGACCACGATATCCACAGGTAATTTGGACATCAACACAGATGAAAAAATTTCAACACTCTCCGCACAAGAGTGTCAGGCCTATATCTAGAATCCGCATCAATGGAGGCGCTGTAAATAGCTGCGCAAGCTTTTGCCATTTGGGCAGCAATCTTTAGGACATGATTCTTAACGCTGAAGTACTTCGGCAAGGAGACACCAACTTGATTAAACCTACGCTGATGCTTAATCAACATCCTTGGCTGAAACACGTCCGTATGAAAGCCGAGGCAGCTGACGTAATAACAGCTAAGAACGGCTAAGCGAAATCCCAGTGAGCACAGGCCGCAATACCAAGACGTTATCCACGTAAGTCTTCCGTGTTGTAATCCCTGTCTTAGATCATGGGAAGATGCAGCTTTGAGCCAGACCGGCAGAAGGAATGCGAACAACACGAGCGTCCGGAGGCTCAAGTGAGCTGTTATGAATTCAAGTGTGAGGTATATAAATGTACTATAGGAACGACGGGTGGCAGATCAGACACTACGACGCTGTGACGAATGAAACCGCAAATTCATCAGCTGTTTCGGATTGGTACATCACCAACTTATGTATGGCACTTACACAACGAAGAGATGGAGAGTAAGTTAGACCAGTTACTTATCCGTTCGTTCGTATCAACCAGCGGTTCCCTCAGTTTGGTAAATCATTCGCCCTCATTTTCGGAAACTTGAGGCATGGTGATCTTCAACCTTTTTTTTGTACTGTATGCTGAAGGTTTTGTTTGGCTCCTAGCCCAAGTTTGAAGTTGTTCTTTTCCTAGTCTTAACTAAGGTACACAAATACGTCCCCCTATACTGAAATACTTCTTGCCTTATATTTTCAATGTTTCTGAAATTGTTTTTTTTTTGCTCTCGAAAGATAAGGGTTTCGTTTTTATGCTAGCCTACTATCTGGTTAGCCAGCACTGATCAAACGAATCACACAGGTCTCCACTAATACAGCTCCTAGTCATATTCTTTAGGGTTCACACCAGATAAAGTGGGTGCGAGTGGAACTACACGATTTAAAGCGCAAGCCACTTGTACTGAAGGTTATGCACAGGTGTCATTTGGACTTGGCAGCTGTGACTACATTCTACTTTCTTGTTTAACACTTAAAATGAATGTGCAATCTTTAGCAGTAAATGAGTTACTGTTGTGTACTAAATCAGTAAGCACACTCTTCCGTGGCAAACCCAGTGGTACCGAGTGTGCCTAATTACTGCAGATCCGGAAGATATCTCACATGGTGGCTACGTATCGCACAGAAGGGCGTAACTAACAATGATAACGGGATGCAGCAGTCACGGTTGGTAGCCTAGAACTCTGTGGCATGAAATACGACTAACAATAGTGAGGTAGCGATCGTCAACAAACCTCTTAGAAGAATTAGTAAAATAAAGCAGGGTCACTTGGGTCTCTGGAAAATACTTGACGTGGACAGAAAACGAACTGGTCGAACATCCATCAGAAACTGTGGAACAATCGCCTCTTATGTCAAATGACCGTCACGTGGATCCAGCCCTTCCTACAGAAACTCGGCTGCCTCAAGGGGCTCTTATACGACGCAGACGATAGGAGAGTGAAAATAACAGACAATGATGATAATGCGTCGAGAATATTTCAGTACTACTTGCTATTAAACAGTGCGACTTTCCCGAGACAAGCGGAATATATAGGTCTTTTGGTAGAAATCAATAAAACCACTTGTTTTTTTCTAGTCCCCTATAGAGAAGCATATTGTAAACACCGTACAGCCCGTAACGATTGTCTGCCTGAACTTTCGAGCACCAATTGTTTAGCACACAAGTTAAGATAACTTTTACAGGGACCGCTTATTTTACGCAAACCATAAAACAGGACAACCTCTATCGGACTGACAGACCGAGCGATCCAAGAGAAAACATAGCATTCCGACAACAACAGAATATCCACCATAAAAAACTTGATACATAGATTCGGAAATAACTGGAAATTTCATCCAAATAAACAAACACTTACAGTGAAAAGTCTCCCAATTGCAAAATTCATGAAAGAGGGACTGGGGCTGTGTGAAAAAGAAAACAGAACGTAATAAAGAAAGTTGCAAGCTTTCGTGTAACTACGCTTATAACTTTTATAAACAGACTAAGTGAGTCAATAATGAACCCATGTAGTGCTCTTCTTCTTGGGATGAACCACGTTTTCAGGCGAACAATTGGGCAGGGCAAACAAAACTTAAAACCGTCATTCTATTCCAGCTTCACAGAATAAACGTTCCAATAGGATATTTCTTAGTCTAACCCATCCATAGGACGGCTCCCAAACGCCAACAAGGGCTGATCGCCAGTGCGTTTTCACTTTAAGCTGCATTATCATGTTTGTATAAGTGTTATCCAATGTACTTGTAAGGTTGACATCTTCCGGCACCGCTGCGAAACTCAGCCAAATCCTGTGGATGTCCACCGGTTTCCCCAAAGCGTTGGCGACGTACACCATTGGAACCCCGTATTAGCAGTGACGAGGTATGCTGGCGTGTTAGGTCGCGGCAGACTCTGTCTATTACTGAGCGGAACCGCCTCGTTGACTTGAACGTCTTGCAAATCCTAATCCATCGTTCTAGACTGGAAGTGACAGTATGATGATCGGTGTATGGACTGATGTCGAGACATCAAAACTTGGATTTTAAGGCAGCCAACGCCAATGTTTCCGGTTTCCAAGTAATGATTCGAGGGGCAACGAGCACTGACGGTTGGTAATGCCGTTGGACTTCGCGAGTCACTATCTTCCCACACCATTTTTCTCATTAATTATTTCGTTTTCTGTTAGATATACCGTCGGGTAAGAACCCAATTCCTCGAAAATACCGTTTTCATTCGCCTTTGGAAAGGCCTATCTCATTCTGTTCGAAGTGACCTTCATAGTCGGCACGGTCATGTGCCACTTCGCCTTTCAAGAGCGTTCTCAGCTTTGTGCCAATTCCTGGAACCCTGCTCACACGCTCGTCCTTTAATTGGGACATCACTGTACTGTCTGAATCTCTGTCTGGTCCACTTCTGTCCTTGTTTTCTGATTGGACACAAACCTTTTAAATATGGTCTAGTTTGTGGCCGTATTGTCTTCCGACTGAGTGACGTAAAGTAGCTCTGTCCGGAGGCCAGTCTTTTCTCTGTGTTCATTCGTTAGCATCGGGCGATTGGGTTGGCCAGGAAGATAGGAATTAGTCGTGCATACTTCGTAGTCAGTTGTTCATTACCGTTGAACGTCGTTCTGTTATCTACCGTTTCACTAACCGCTATTGTGTTGTCTGTTTACGCGCTCATATGCCACATATCGAGTTAGAGCAGATACAAACCTCATTAAGTCCGAGCATAGATCGTACCTAAGACAATCAGATAGCCCTATTTTTCTAACTGCCAGTTAGTGGCAGAACTATTCACGCATTTTATCGTCTAAATCATAGGGCAGTGACCAAAATGAGCAGGTGTAGAAGGATGTGGAGTAAAATAACGCTTGAATTCAAGAAAGATCCGAATTCATAGTGGTGTCAAGAGCAAACGAGGAGCTGCGAGACGCCGCCAAAGCACTCTTAAGGAGAGGATCGAGCAAGCGCACATCCGTTTTCTTGAGATTCGGCAAAGGATCCACAGATCATAGGAATGTGAAAATGAGAAAGTGTTAGAGCAAAGCCCTTCAATGATCGAAGATCTTGTTTGGTTTCGATGTTTTTCACTAGACGCAAAGTAACTTATTAAACTGAGAAACTGAGTTTAACAGGATGGTCTCTGAGACCGCACTAACCACCAGTTTACATAGATGGTTAGTAGATTTAATGATCAAGAAAGTAAGCATTCAGTCACCTCATAGCTAAAGACAACAATGGATGAATATTCAGTTCTGTGCGATATACAATCAAGAGACCTCATCATCATCATCATCATAACAGCCATGAGCCTGACCAAAAGGTACTGTGGCTCGGGCTGCCGTTAACCTCAACATCAAACGTTCCCGGGAGGAAACTTGTGCTTTTAGAAAAGAGGCATCAAATCTCAGTTTCATTCTCGGGGTGCGTTCAAATGAAGCTATTACGTAGAAAAAATGGAATACGGGGGACCAAACTGCTAAGATAGCCTTTGGACTAGTGTCAAAGCATTTCACATCTTCATCTAAAGGAAACTAAATAGTCGGAGCAACGGAAGAGCGAAATCAGCTGATGCGCAGTACCCTTCAGGTAGAGAATACTTGTAACTTTGAAGTCCCTGAGGCTGAACTAAAGCATGTTCGTCTGAGATAAATTAAATGAAGTGGTCAAGCGACTCTGCAAAATAGAATGAGTCCTGGATGAGTCCATTGATGGCCAACCGACACAACCAGACTGGATCTTGACGCAGTGTGACGGTTTGTGCATTTCGATGACCTATTGGGCCAAACTGAACGGTGTGGCCACCACACCGATAGCCACTCATACCAGGCCAATAAGTAGAGGTCTGACAAACCAGTCTCATGGTCCTCTGGGTTGGCATCTTTTTCCAAAAAGTGTACCAGCTGTGGTACATTGCGACCCATCCGCTGCCTAGCGGTACAGGTTTTTGAGCCAAGGGTTTTGGTTGAGAACCATGAACGTTCTCCTGTCTAGGTCTGGACGTCCTGGCAGTGTCTTGGCCCACATACAACCGTGAATAGTCACAACATTGTTAATTCCATACTGCATCGACCGCCTCGCAGTATAAACCGAGTCACCCTATCTGTTGCATACAGCAGGGTGGATAGGCGAAAACATGCTGTTGCTGACCCCTCCCCCACTGTGCTATCAAATTTAATTCTCAGGTCCCTCCCGACCTCCATTTCTGATAATTACTCTAGAGGTCCCACAACAGGTGCAGCTAACCGTGGTAACACTGAGCTGGTTAATACCGTCTCTTGCCATTCAGCTTCAGGCCTCTCTCGTCCCTTGGTTAGACCTAGAGTGCGAATTAATATAGGTACCTTCAACGTTCGCACTCTATAACAGATAGATCAGCAGGCCGCTCTCGCACGAACGTTAGACTCGTTGCATGCCAATGTCTGCTGTATCTCGGAGACTAGAATCTAGGACAGTAGTCAACGTATGGAACTAACAACACTCGCACTGTCTACCCGATACTGGTTATACAGTTCGGGTGACTCCACGGTCGCCGCTACCGGTCAGGCTGGAGTGGGTACAGTCCTCAGCACGACGGCTGCAGCCGCATTGGTAGATTGGATTCCTGGTAACAGCAGACTGTGCCATCCGCTCGGCAGGTTCTACTAAGGTGAGCTCTAGACGCAAAACTTTCATAAATCTTTTCATTATGTCTGCTTATGCTTCAGCTAACTGCAGTGAGGTCGGTGTCAAGGACGCCTTTTACATGGATCTGGCAGCTCCCCTTCAGTCGACACATTGTTCTGCCATAGTCGTTCTGACCGGAGATATGAACGCCCAGGTCAGGCGTCTTGGTGAAGCCGAATCTCATCTAGGTGGCAGGTTTGGGATAGAGTCATAACGATCAGATAATGGCGGGCGATTGTTGCAGCTGTGCGCTGAGCATAAACTTTTTTTAGCCGGCGCCAGTTTTTGGCATCGTGCACGTCAATGTTGTATTTGGCGCCCGCCTTCTCCGAACCAGGCCTGGTCTAAGATAGACCACATAGCCGCTGGTTATAGGTGGCGGGGTTCCATTCAAGGCTGCCGTTCCTACTGGAGCATACACTTGGATTCGGATCGTGCGTTGTCGTTTTGTATTTCCTTCTGCTGGCCAACGTCATCATCGACGACAACAACGGCTGACTATTTGGAAACTGGCTATGTCGTCAGTAAAGTATAAGTACCAAACTAGCCTAAAAAGTAAACCACGCAATTCTTACCGCGGAAATTCTAACAGCTGCTGGATCGAGATCTTACTGACCATTCATGAAGCAGGTACTGCAGCATGTGGCACGGGGGTTCATGGGTCGAACAAACACTGAATCTCAGAAGACTTCTGTTAGAGTTACGGTAAAGTTGACCCGAACAGCACGACTTTCCTGGCAGAAGTAAAATATTCCAAACCATTAAAGATATGGACCCGCATGAGATTCAAATATTCATCGGGGGCTCACGCGGCCACATGGTCATCTATTCCCGTATTTTCAGCTAATTCAGCTATTTGTACACGGGTTCGAGGTTAAAGGCCCAAATCATCCGGATCTAATCAGTCTCTGTTTCAATATCCAGAGGTTTTCTGTTGACCTGAAAGGCAACGACTGAAAACAGAATGCAGCACCGCTCTTGGGGACTTCGGAAATTACCCAGAACAAAGTGAAAGACTAGTCTAACTACTTCTTAATTAGGTCGGAATCCAATAATATTTTGTAGCGGTGTCCAGAAGAGCAGCTGACAACCTTTAATGAAAGGTCGTTTCAGTGGTTGACAACCTTGTAAGAAAAGGACTGTTGCGTGAGGAAGGTGAGTGGCAGATTTTTGTGGAGCTTTTTGTGGTGACCCCTTCGAATGCGATCAGCTACTAAGATCAAGAATTGCCGCACTAGTCCTGCGCTAAAAAAGGAAGTGTGTAAGTATTAAGTCACAGCGGAGTCCAAGAAACTCAAGTGAATAGGAATCAAGAACTTCAAGACGAGACTCATAGGAGAAATATGGCAAGCCAGTGACCATTTCTGTGGCCACTTGCTGGAAACGTTCAAAGGCCGGTATACACGATTTGATTAGCACACTCGAGCAGTAGTCTTATACGACCACTGCTTGAAGTCCTGTTATCACTACCGGATGTTCGTTCAAGAAGGGATTTGGAACTCTTGTGATGATAAAGAAAGCCTTTCCCCGCATGGACAGACATGCCTTTCAAACGTTTTACAGATATGTCGTCCTAAGAATTCCAAATCCCTTTTTATTAACCATCCTATGGCGATAAAAGAAAGACAAACCAAACGACAGCCAAATCCCCAGATCTTTTTTAATGTTAATTATCGAGATATCTATTGCACTCGATACGACATGTATCAGCAGTAGGCTTGCACAGTCGCCTCCGAACGACATATGTGCACACTTGCTGTCGTTTAGAGAGATATTCCAGTTATCTAGGCAACACTTAATACGGTCAAGGTTAATCTGTAATGCATTAGGATTGCAAGCATTGCGGATTTTTAAATCAATTTAATGGGTTCAATGGACTGGAGACGGAAGTAGGAAGTTGGAACTTTTGAGAGTTCCGTATCTCGATGCATAGAACCTCAAAGTCCTCAGTAATGGGCTGAAATGGGGAAAAATGTGCAGTATTCGAGTTGATGCAATAGATGTTGGTCAAGGCGAACCTTGAAAATTGCTACAGATTTAGCAAAAACAATATGGCCAGGTAGAGCATTCCAAACCTAACAAACGCGCAATGACAAAAAGCTTTGTCCGTATTCTAGTCTGCTGTGTTGGACTCCTAGTTTTAGGGGGTGGCCCCTCAGTGTTGTGCTATTTCCCCTGTTGAGCATCAACCAGCACGGTAGATCGAGAAATTTCATTATCAAAAATGTTAATACCAAGTCAACTCCAGGCCGACGATAATCTAAAGAGTAGATGTTCAGAGATTTCAGTATTTCCTCACACGGCTTAGTTTTCAGGCTTCTTACTGCCTTAGTGGTAGGACGTTGCAAAGGCTCCAGGAGCAACTTGTCTTTGTAGAGATATGGTGGCCAGATCACACCTCCATTCTACAGATGCGGTCAAACTAAACCGTTATAAAGAAGCTGAAAACAACTAGGGTTGAACTAGTCGAAAAGACGTTTCAATAACGCCAGGGTGTTGCTAGAGATTTTTGCATTTGCTTCAGTGTATGCAGAGCTCGATAGAAAATGGGAAACAGTGGTTCCTAAGCCCTTCTAGATAAGAACTGTCTGAAGCGGGTACCCCTTGAGGTAATAGATAATGTCTAGAGAGCCATGGATATGAATAACTTTACATTTACCAGCATTAAAGTCAAGTCGGTTCACTCGAGACCAAGGTCAAGGTCCTTCTGTAAGATAAAAGAATCGTTGGTAGTGTTGACTGCATGCCATTTTTTGAGGTCATCAACAAACAGTAATAATTGGGAGGTTATTGAAAGAGGAAGATCGTTGATAAATATGAAAGATAGTAACGAGCTAAACATTGGACCTTGGGAGATTCCACTGAGGCTAGGCCTGCAGGTAGAGAACGCACCGTTTACGCGCACCCTGTACAGACGATTTGCAAGATGTGACTGAAACCACTGTATAAGATTGTCTTGTACCACATGATTGGAAGGCTTTCCGAATAAAACAGCATGGTCCACGCGATTGAATGCCTTGGCGAAATCGATAGATACAACGCCAGTTCCGCTGCCTTGACCAACTACTTTAGTCTATTGATCGGTGGCTATCAGCAAATTTGTGGTAAACGAACGGTCCTTGCGAAATCCCTGTTGTACACTGGAGAATACACGAAACGTGAAGTACCCATAAAGCGAGTTGTATACAAACGATTCTAAAAACCTTGAGACGCTCGATGGCAAAGCAACCGGTCTGTAATCGCTGGAACAATCACGCCTGCCACCCTTGAAAACGGATGTGATGCTCGCGAGGTTTCAGCTGTTAGGTACTGTCCGTTGAGAGATAGATTATGCAACCAGTGTAGAGTTTACCTTTTTGTTCTCTTTTTACATAATATTCTTCATATCTGTTATGTTCACCGTATATATAAACTACTTGTTCATTGTTTGAATCAATACACACTTCGTTCTCGCGCGCCTTGGTTTCTGCTTGCACGTGATCATTGTTACCGGGAGTTAACGGTAGCAACAGCCGAGTTCAGTATGCTGGAGGAACTGAATTCGCTGGAAATTATCTGTTATTCTCCTTGAATGGTCAATCATCTTTGGGGCTGCACGGGTCTGGACCAGTAGCCCCCAAAGAGGCCACAGAGCAACAGTCTCGCTCTAACCCCCCAACCATCAGACCTCAAAAACGTTCTACCCAATCTTGCTTTATTCCTAAACTTTGCAACCCAATGAGTCTCCTTGGGTCACCTCCAACATCTAGAAAGGCTCATACTTGGCTCATTCCAGCCGCATTTCCCTCTGCCGGGTCACGGTCATTTCTTCCTAGGTTCTCTTCTAACCAAAAACCGTACCCAAATTTTCGGGGGGTACAAAACTGCATACCACCCTCCAGTACTTCAAAAAGTGAAGGCGGTCCACAAACCATCAAACCTAAGCAACCAGAAACGGAAGAAGCGTCCCACAGAAGCGCTCACATATGCTCAGGCGATGAAGAAACGGCCACAACCCTCCAAGAGAGCTCAGGAAACTCTGACGCCGTCTACACACTCCCCCTCACTACTAGGACTGCTTTCTCAAGCTCTTCCTCGCGCTCTTCAGTCTCTTTTTGCACCCAGTCAAACGAGGAGGTAGCCCTCATGTGAGTGTATATTAACTGTCTGAGTCTTTTAAACAAACTACCTGAAATCAGACAGTTGGTGCGCGACACTTGTCCTCATATTCTTACTTTAACGGAAACCTGGCTTTCCGCAGACATCAGTGATAACGAATTGCATGTTCCTGGATACTCACTGTACCGAACACTCCTCCCGTGGACACATGGGAGGCTGTGCTGTTTTTCTAAACCAAACGCTGCCAACACCAACTGTCATAGGGGAATTTACCTCCACAGAGAAGTGTGACGGACTCTGGTTTAAACTTCAGTTTCGTAGTCGTGACACGCTCCTTGTCGATGTTATTTGTCGATCGCCGTCGTGCGGCGCATCGGACGACGAGGCCATTCTTGCCGCCCTAAACTATCTCTCGTCTACACAGCGTTTCTCCCATCTTCTCATTATGGGTGACTTCAACGCACCTAAACTCAATTATGTAGCTGCTTCTCTGACTACAGATTTTCGAAATCCCTAGCAATGTTGATCCATGTAAAAGCCTGGACACAACAGGTCAAGCTACCTACACTGTACCGTCCAGGACAGACACCCTCTTTGCTTGATCTTGTTATTACAAATGAAGCACATCTGGTAGAGTGGTCATCAACCCACCGCTGGGACATAGTGACCACATGTTACTTGTCTTCGACTTTATCTGTTACTGGTTTCAAAATGCCACAGCAAAGACTTCATTCAGAAATCTCCAGAAAGCTAACTTTGGCGCACTGAAGACATTCTTAACACTCAAACTCGTGTCCAATTCAGCGAACACCAACTATCTTTCTTTTAAAGATGCCATTCCAAAGCTGATGAGGCATTTGTTCCTCGTAAACTGTGGGAGTCCTTATCTCGCTCACCGCTTCCGCGAAACATACGTCGTCTTCTTGATTTACGTTCTCGTCTATTCTCTAAGCAGAAGCTAACAGGCAAGCCGGAGGATCTAGAAGCCTTTCGCTCTGTACGAAACAGATGCAGGTGGGAAATCTGTCAACATACCAAACAGGCACAGACAAGGATCCTACTGGTAGCTCGGGAGAATAAAATTTTTCTCTTCAAGTACATGCGTCGCCAGAAAAAAATAAGCCCTCAGCGCTTTCTCTGCGGCTTCCCGACAGGGAAACCTCCTCCAACCCTCAGGTGGTTGCTGAGATTTTCACAGAATACTATTCAGCAGTCTACAATGTGGTTCCGAGGAGAAATGTCCAATGCCCACTCCTAACAGCTGAATTCTCTGTGCTCGACGTTCAGGATCTCTTGCTTAAGATCAACCCTTATAGTGCAATGGGACCAGACGGGATCCATCCGCGGATCCTGAAAGAAGCGGCCCTTGGTTTGGCGATGCCCCTCCATAGTCTGTTTAAACACACTTCGGACCAGCACTCTTCCGGAGGCATGGAAAGAGGCAATTGTCACACCTATATTTAAGGCAGGAGATCGTCATTCCCCTGCAAGTTATCGGCCGGTCAGCCTCACTAACATCCCATGCAAGGTAATGGAGCGCCTATTGAAACGCGCTATCCTCGGGCATCTCTTCTTGAATAATCTTTTCTTTTCTACTCAGCATGGCTTTCTTCCCGACCGGTCATGCATAACCAATATGCTTATCTTCATGGATAGCCCGACAGATGCCAAAGACAATGGCCATATCTCGATTGCCATCTTTTTCGACTTTCCTAAGGCATTCGATCGTGTCCCACACGGTCCTCTTTTACATAAGCTAGAAACCTTTGGGATCCAAGGAGAGGTTCTTCGATGGCTTACATCCTATCTTGATAACAGAACTTTTAGGGTAAAACCCG
>JTDE01001993.1:2093-13521 GCA_014338405.1 Paragonimus skrjabini miyazakii
ATTCCCATTTGAGTCTTTCGTGTGCGAACTTAAATCTATTAATCACGGTCCGGCTAAACCTGTTAGTCAAATTCATCGGCGATGGCCGGAACGCACATCCATCCCCCTCGTTACTGGTGTTCCCATTTTGCATTCAGATATCGGCATGCCAACGAACATCTCACCAGTTCGTAACTGTTTGTATTTTTTTAAAGAAAATGTTTTTTTACAACTTTTGCTCCCAATATTGTTGCCATCATTGATAACTTACCTTGCCTTTATGTGAGTATACTTCACCCTAATACCCCCATTTGTACAGTCCAATATACCCCCTTTATGAAACTTGATATACATTTATTCACCCATAGTTTGCCGTCGCAACACCTTTTTATGTTTATCGTAACTGGATGCAGTGAAGAAATGCGCACGGCGGACGTATCGCAAACTACGGCCAAGTGTTTACTTTTTCCCCTGGATGCACAATATGTTTGTATACCTATTTCGCATTCCTGTACATAACTGCTCGCCATACATTTATATCGTCGTTGTAAATCATGTTCTTTAAACAGTTGTTTTTATTAATAAAAGGTTTGTCGTTTCAGATGTACTCCGTCGTAGTTTTCAACGATCAAGGCGAGGAAGCTTGTGCTGTCCTCAGCTCACCATGGATAAATAATGGTATTGCGACCTGGCCGAGCATATCGGTGAAAGTGTCAAACTTCACCTGACACCGCCACCTAGTTTCTCGCGATTCCCCGTGACCACTATCTTCCAAACAAGTAATGTTGAGCAGTTTCAAATGATTGCTTTCAGATGATTACCTGAAGGATCGGCGTTACGCGAAGAAAATAGAAATTACATCAGACCTGGACTCTTCTGATGTTACTGTGAAGATGGGCAAACGAATCCAGCGCACCAGGTATTTTCTGTGTTTTGTCTTCCTAATCCCTGTCTAGCAAGCTTCCGAGGGGACTGTTGTCGATGTCGTCATCGGACGAATCTAATGTTTCCCTAGACGGCACCGACATAAGTCAACTGCAGCATGAACCGTTGCCTTTGCACACGAGTCCAGCCGATTCCTTTCGAACTATTCAGCCTGTTTTAACCGGTTGCAATCTTAGGCTGCTGCCTGTAACATCGTCTCTGATAGCATCTCCAAAAATTCCGACGCCGTTTTCGCTCGCACACGTCATTCCCTCTCCCACGCCGGTTTATCATACTTTCTCTCCCAAAACAATTTCCCCGGTTGTGCGTCCCAATAAAATGTCTCTGTCTGCAGCCACCTCACAGATGGGAAATTTTTCCGCCTCTATGTCACCTCCCCAATTGTCCGGTAAGTCACTGTATTCCATAATGCCTGCTTCAACGGTCCCATCTCCAGTATCCGGCTCCAGTTCATCTGTTGATTCCACGACTGTCCCTGTCTCCAGGGGATTTTTGAACACATTGCTGAGGCAACAAACCAGCATGATGGTGACCCTAAAACATGTGAAAGAGTTAGCCTTCATAAAAGAACGTCAAGATAGCTTCCGGATAGTTTTCGGACCCTCCACTGGCCACGATGAGCAAGACACACGCGCTCACCTGTTTCCCGTACAGACAGTCGCGCGATTCAAGGGGTTGGAGTCTGACTTAAGAACGCAGTCGTATCGGAAAGTTGTGGTAGGTTTCTTATAAATTAAAATAACTATTCCAGATGGATTATCTGCATGGATTACATGCTCCCACCGCACGACAACTTGGCCGGGAATTGGCATTACACATCACTTATGCCGACGGAACGGGGAAAATAGCGTTTAAGGATTACACGTTGAGACACGCCATCGAAGATAAGTGTACACATTATGAAAGTCCCAGCTGAACGCAGAAGTCGTATTGTCAAAGCCACCCTACGCAGACACCATCGGAGAAGACATAATAACGTAGGTGAGAATATGGTTTTATAACGCAAGAGATCGACGGGGAATAAGAAGAATGAGAAGAAAGAGAAAACGGGTAAACCAGTCATGATAGCAATCCCTGTCCTATTCTGGTTGTCATGTACGCTTGTCCTATGCCTATCAACATGACGTTCATTATTAGCTCTCTAGATTCACGAATGTTATCAGATCTATAGAATTATGATATACTTTATCATGTTGATGTTTGTTGAAGTGAATTGAATCACTTGCATTGATCACACATAGCATTCCCTGTTCCATTCTGGTTGTCATATATGCTTCTCCACTGCTTTTCAACATAACCTTCTTCTGATAACTGCCTTTCCTTTCTTCACAGAGCGATGGAGGGCCAATTGATCTGTGACTTTCTGATCCTCTCCCCTGTTTCCAACCATTGTTTGTCAATATAACTTTCAACATGTTCCGTGTTACTTCTATTCCAATCTTGGGCGTGTTTCCCATCTTGATGTGCAGCCCGCTTAAGATGTCGTGCTTGGCTTTAGTGTACGGTGATGTTCCACCTGTTCAGTATGTATCGTCTTGTGTGAAGTTGTTCTGAGCCGTTGTGCACAATTTTGTGGGTTATTTTGAGTCGTTTTTGTGTCAATTAACGGTGCATTGCGATAATTTACGTCGATTCAGGGATATTTCAAGGCGGTTTGGGATTATTTGCGTCGCTTTATGGATATTTTACGGTTATTTGGTAAAATTTACGTCGATTTAGGGATAGTTTACGGCAATTCAGTATAATTTACGTCGATTTAAGGATATTTCACGGTGGGCGAAATGGACCAATGGGATTAATGATGCGGTGCACATTTAGGGATAACTTAGGGCTATTTGTGTCAAAAACGTAATTCATTCCAAACATACTCTCGGATTGGTCAATATAGACCATATTGAGTTTTTGTGTAGTCTATACCTGATTGTGCTAGCAGGGAAGCGCTGTTAACGACTTCAGAAGGGAGACTGTTCCAAAGGTTAATAACTCTGTAAAAAAAGAACTGCTGCTTAAGGAAGGTCCGAGGACGAAATTTGAAAAGCTTATTGTTATGTCCCCGCCGGCCGTCATTATTCGCTATGATAAAAAATTGTTCAGCGTGATCTACTCTAACTAGGAAGTGTGCAAGATTTGAATCGCCGCGGACTCGTCGAAATTCGAAGAGGTATAGATCAAGAATTTCAAGCCTGGACTCGTACATGAAATTTCTTGGGCCCGCGGTCTAGTTTGGTATCCGCGCGCTGGATGATGAATCATCCTAAGAGCGGTAAATCGTTTTATTCGCCGCCATCTCGTGGTGATGCGTAAAAGATAAGTTAAACGACAACCAGATACCCAGGTCTTCCTTCAGATCGATCTTCATATCCACTGTACCGAGTGTACTGTGAATCACGAAGACATCAACAGAATCTCCACTGAGTGATATACGTGCACATTTATTAGGAAGCTCCAATCGTCCGAAAACCGCATAATCGCAGCAAGATCAATCTGTAGTGCACTGGGACCTGTGGCATTCCAGATTTTTAGGCCGTCGGTATATAGGAGGGTGTTGCTGGAATTATTGCACGGAAGGTCGTTGAAGTAGATTAAAAATGAGAGAGGACCTAGCACTGACCCTTGAGGAACACCCGTAGAAACGAATGAGGTAGATGAAAGATCTGATTTGAAATTTAAGTTCAACAAAGCTCTAGGACTATCACGTTCACTTCACATTCCACAACGAAGTAGGTTGATCCAACAAGTGTCTAAATAGTTGCAAAGGTGAGCCTGTGAACGCGTCCAGCCTTGCGAAGATTAATGAAGAAATTCCTTGCTTTTGGGTAATTATGAGATATATCAAATAAAAAACGAAGGAATTCTACAATTTAAATTTCAAATCTAGGAATTGATGAACGCCTGCGCCTGCTAACGTCCTGATGCTTGACTGGCGTGATCTGGTGGTTGACCGGACTGCGTCTTTTGTCGATGCGGATGTGTTCAACAGTGGTCAAAGGATGAGGACAAAAGAAAAGAGATGATAAATCCTGGTTGCTTTGAACAATAAAAGCAAATCGTTTTTCGATTAACACAAAGTGTAGCGAAGCTCGGTCGTGAAAATCCGACCCAACCCTATTCCTCAAAACACTTGTCCCTGCATATTCTACCGCCTCTGTTTCTGGCCATTAATTGGCCTTGACATAGATGATTTTGTTTTCTCGCGTCAATTGACAATTGCGCGAATAGCCAGTTGCCGTTTGTTGTACTTTGCTTGAGTGGTGCGCGCATCACCCTTTTGGAGCACGGTTCGTCCCTGTTGTATTTGAGCCTGTTGAATGATCGGACGAACTTTGTTAGGTATGAATGTCATATTATGTGCTTATAGTTCATCTTTAGCCTATTTGGCATCAAATTGAAATTATCTCCCGGAAACGATCCGTTGATCGAAACTGTTGAGGTTGTCTACTTATTAACTTTGATCATTTGTTCAATAGTACCGTGGCATTTTGAGCCGATCTTGTTTTGACCATTTAGGATCGTTGGCTTATTGTTACACGCTGCTCAACGTCTTCGTGGAAGATCGTACAAAAAATAGAATAAAGGTTGCTCCAACATTTGTCTAGCCCTCTTCTGAATAAATCTACGCTGGATGTCTCAACAATCTTTGCAGGCAGTTCGTTCCACGAGTTGACTACCCGGTTAGTGAAAAAGTAAAGTCGAACACCCCATCGTGATCTTGTTTTCCTGATCGTGAACCTATGAAATTTTGCATTTCTGCTATGACGCATCACGAACAAACATGCCAAGGAACTTGTGCCGGTTTGGTTGGTAATCCTGTACACTTCAATAGGGCATCTTTTTACCCACCGGCGTTCGAGTAATAAGTACAACGGGCTTAGTCGATCGTGGTATCTTCGACCCTTCATACTTCTTACCATACGTATGGCGAGCTTTTGTACTTCTTATAGGACAGCTGTGTTCCTTTTAAGATAGGGTGATCAAGCTTGGGCACAATTTTCCAAGTGGGGCGAACTTTGGCCGTGTACCTAGTTGTCAAGGTCTGCCCTTCAGGTCAACAAAAACCTGTTTGACGATGGGTAAAAATAACCGACTCCATCCGGGTATCTCGGGCTTATGCCTCGAACCTATCATGCAATAGCCAAGGTGTTGTTGTTATCGCATGATGCGAAATTGACATTAAACTTCGAAATTTATTGTACATTATGAAGTGTTTAAACACCTTCAGTTGAATATACTTGCCGTGGAAATCTCTCGCGACCCATGGCTCCCAATCCCTTTCTGCGGCTTGTTTCTGAGGAACGTTTCTATCTGCAAGAGCCCGGAGGTTGTCGATGTAGTTTGTTCACAAAATATCGACGTCCTCTATGGAAACTGTTGGATTCCAGGTCATTCTATCAGCTTTCAATATCAGTTTTGTGGTCGATTCAGTGAAAAAGTTGCACCTTGCGTGCTTGCTTTGTTGATAGAGAACATTAGAGCGAGAGATAAGTCGTCATTTGGTCACTCTTTCCTAGTAGTGCCGCAGACAACACGTTAGTGATCTAACCGCTGTGACAAGTTATGATTATGTCCAGCGTTTGGGCTATCTGACCAGGTCGAAATTTGGCGGCCGCTCTAACCTGTTGTGTTTGTGTGAAATTGTTGACTAGCTTAAGCAATCTGTGATCAAAATCTCTACCACCAACAGGTCCCAATCATCAGTCGATTCTAGGAGCATTACCATCCCCCAAACGAACTTGCGATAGCCTGATTGACGAACCAACTGGAATGATTTCGGCAATGCTTCGTTTTTCTCTGGTTGCGCATCCGGACTTCGATACACCCCGAAAACTATCAATGGGGGGTTGACGTGAAGAAGACCGACTGCGGTTTGATTACTTACACAACTGCAGTTACAGTTCACGGGTGACTGCCTTATAGAACTTTTGATCAATAATAGGCAACCGCCTCCAATGGCATTGTCACGATCACTGCGCTAGCATCGAAACCCGCGCGGCCAATCCCCAAATCTCTTTCTTCTTTGAGCCATGTTTCTGTGAGCAAGCAAATATCCAGGGGATGAATGGCTTTTTGCAGCTCGTCTCCCTTATCAAGCAGGCCGCATACATTCGCCGGCATGCACTTCCGCGCTGGTGACCTGGCCTTCTGATTACTCCGCGGATTGGTAACGTCTAAACCCTCGGGGGTTTCCCCGTGCAACCTCTATGCCTGACATCCTCTGAGCTATCGTGTCAGTTTTAGTTAACACCAGATCTCTAATACTGCAGTCCCAAAACTCAACTAGGAGCGGTCTGGGACTGTTCGTTTGTTTGTTAGGTACAGTCCACTTACCGAGTCTGTGCACTCGGCGCCATTTCGTCGCTGCTGGCTGTTCAACGTTTTGCAGAACATCTTGAGTTAATTATCCCTACGAGGATCCCCTATGTTTAGGATCCTGTACGACCGATTCGAGAACGTGGATAATTATGTTCTTGTCCCTTCTTGGGGTGGTCTCATAGGAACCTCGTGATTTTCTAACTGCATTAATACGTCTTCGTAGAGTTGCGGTAACGCCACGTAAATGTACCACTTGTTGCACTATCTGTATGAGCACCGCATCGACGTTAGTCGGCCTCAGGTGCACGCGATAATTTAAGGGCGTCATGCAATCTTCCTTCATTTGCCCACTTAGTTTTCAATTTCCAGGAACTTTTGTGATCCCTGAGCAGTCTTATTGCTATTTTGGAGGTTTGAGGAGACCAAGGTGTAGTTTTTAGGACGTATCACCGTTTACGTAAGTGATGTTGAGTGCACAAGTGGGCTGCGTGTAATTGGCAGACTGTGAATATCTGTTATCTTTTACATAAAAAATATTTTCGGGCAACTGAAGTTGTTGAAATTTTGTGACATGTTTCAGTTCCTGAAATCTTAGAATTCTGTTGCCTGGAAACTTTTTTGTTTCAGTCTTCCGAAGACGTAAGCAAGGATCGTGCGGTAGTTCATTTGCGTAGGGACTAATGGAAATGTAACAAAAAGTTGCATTCTACGTTATTTCGGTGGACTGATGGTAGAAAATGATGAGAATCAATGTCAAAGAGTTGGAAACTTATACTTCTATTCAATTTTGGACGTAATTAAGAAGGAAAACCTTATTATAGTTTTGACAACCGAACTGTTGAACCATGAATACTGAGCTTTTTATTAAAGTGCAAACGCAAGGCACGCCTATAAACCTAGCTCAACGTAGGAAATTGCACAAAAACTAGACAAGTAGGTGGGGAGTTCTTAGTTATTTTCGCTATGCATTGCCATTTGTTGCTACCGATGTTGTGAAATATTACATGAAATCATGAAGTACGCTGGAATGGGGACGAGGTAACCTGCTGAAAGAATGAAATCTGAGAAAAATTCCAGCTAAAAGCTTACGACACTCATAACTGCTCTGTCCATTTTTCCTACCGTACGAGTTTAGCAAAACCGTTCCGTATGCTGAAACACACTGGTGGACGAACGAAGCCACTGGGGACGAGAACGTTGGGATAAAAACACGAATTTTGTATTTGATAATTGTAGTAAAACATGTATACTTCCTCCGTTTTTTGGCACAGAATATAGCCTTTGGTTTTCACATGTTATCGGCGTCTTCCCGGAAGATTGAAATCGTGTATCAGATGACATTGTTATCGTCATGTCGTTGATCGCTTCTGATATATGCAAGAAAACTCTGTACGCATATATGAGGGAACCTGCTTTTTCTTTAATTATATTAACAGCATAATTGTTTCAGGTTACGATGATTCGCACTTTATTCGGCCAGTGCGCAAGCGGTACACCGTCAGCGGACCGGTCTAAGTCGGCATACTTTGTGGTTGTTGTGTGGGACTTGCTCCCCATGATCACTGGGGAAGTGCGAACAACAGCTGAAGTACAGAGAAATGACAAACATAAAAAGTTGAAACGTGTACTTACCAGGTGACCGAGGTTTAAACTGCTTGCCACAGAATGAACATGGTTTATTTCTGTTATTTGGAAACAGCAATAGCTGTCTATCCGTACCGGGTCATCGCAATGTCCACGTGCCAAGCCTGTTCTAGACTTCTTCACCCACCTCAGTTGCATACTGCTTGTAGGTGAGCCCAAGTGGACGTTGTACAAAGGTTAGCTGGTTTTAACAAATTCCACTGCTTCATTGGCAAACGCAATTATGCTATTGAAGTAGGTCACCACCGTGCGTTTGTTGCAATCATGCAGTGCTTTATGGTGATGGTTGAAGTTGGCTGCAGCGAGAGACCAAAGCCGCGAGCCCGCCAATCGTCGAACTGGCAAGTGGTACTCTGCCAGCCACTGCTCGTGAATGGGGACGTGACCTCCGTAAAGGGAAACGAAAGCTACAAAAAACCTTACCGTAGGGATAGATGCGTTTTTGACAGAATGCGTACGCATGGAGGCTACATTGTACGGTTAAAAGTACATCCACATGTGCCCTGTGTGGTATCCACGTCGCCATCATGTTGCACACGAAGCCACAATGTTCGCAGTGATTGCAAGAGAAGCGCCTACCTTGCATTCAGATACTGTTTTGAAAGGGAGTCATGGAGTCCGTCCGTTCAGATGCTTTCGAACAAAATGACTTTCGAACGTGGTCATTCTGTGAAGAGTGTTCAATATCGACACACTCACGACGGTCGCACCCATAGATCGTTCGTATTTCATACTCCCACAGCAACCATTCGCTGTGGATCCATATTTTCTAGATGGCAACGGCTAAGAGGTCTCCAGGTTGCATTCTCTTCCTAAACCTCATTCTCCAGTCCTATTATTTGTGCGATTGCCAAAGTGGACAACTTCATTTTGCGCATGAATGGCCCAGTCCGGCTTGAAGTACAGCCATTGAAAAAGACAAATAATTCAGAAACTTCCTACCTCTTCGGCTGATGTTATACAGATCACGTTCGAACCTACGGTACACGATGTAAGGGTGCAACTCACTCTTGGTCATTGTCTACCATAACCGTTCGGTGGAAAAGATAAAGACTGCGTAAAGAGTTTGTCTTCTAATAAATAGGACGAGCGTATTTCTTCCACTTATATACTTACGTACGGCATCATTTACATGAAAGTATCACAACAGAGTGTCGAAGCCGAACACCACACGGGCTGCCTTCATTTGCGCAATCATCACAAATGCTTCCACCGCAATCTGCTCGCCCATCATTTTCCGAAAACTTTCGAAAGGTGTACGTAGTAAAGCATACTCCCCACTACTGACGTACCCGTACACCATGGATCGGGGGCGTCCCATACCGTCGGTTGCAAAGAACTGATATAGCCCCCAGCTTCGAAAGTATGAAGAAATATACAATGGCATACTTGTGCGTGTTTATTTGACATACACATTCACAACATGCGGAAAACGTCGGAATAGTTCAATCTGCGTTTGCTGGGCGAAGCAGATATGCGTATATCTGTTGCCTTCATTCCACATGGTGCGCGTCACACCTTTCGCACTAATCACCGACAGCGCCTCATCAAGGTTCTCTAATGTACCGTTACCAAACTTACATAACAGACTCACTTGGCATTGCTGGCTTTAACTTGCGGCGGATGTTTCCGGCGTTAGCGGTTGTGGTAAACTTCCCGTAAACATCTGCTACCTGCTGCTTAATGTCGGCAGTTGGTGTGTTGTATTGGAACAGACACATGCGTTCGTTCAATTCACTGACGATGAGTCCCCGACTCGTAGGATGGGACTAATAAGGCAGAGGGCTGAGGGGGTGGTTTTGCTCCAATTCGAAAGAGTTCACAACCAGACACGCATCTCGTCAGGCCACATGAAATCGTTATATACAACATTTGTCGCGAGAACTGATTTGTTAAAACTAACAACTATTAACCCGCTAGACACGTCACACATCCCTGCATGCACTCCTACGCCTTTAACACTGCATACAACGATAATAAATCTGCAGGATTTTCAGGAAACCTTATCATCTTACCTTATCGTACTTCAAAGCAGTTTTCGACCTACGGCTCGTCCCACGAACGTAAATAACACCCACCTCATCCATGTGCCTTTGAATACACTCTTGGAAGTGTAAGAAAGTGCAAACTTCACGATTCTCAAACATCTCTTTGAAAGTCGCAATATAAACCATTTCCTACAAACAAACAAAAAATTTTCAAAAAAATGATAACTTCAGCATCCTGGTGTTAACATTGCCACAGGCATTCGACGACAAAGACAGCAACCATACCTATTTTCGAAAAACAATTACAATAAGGTCGTTTTTAATTAACGGTTGGTTAAAGCAAGCGCATATGAGTCCATGATGCAGATTTCGAGGATTTCAATCTCTGCATCAGATAACAAACTAATAAAGCGATTTTTTCCAGTAAAATAGTTTTCTCGGACACGACAGCTGAGGAATTTACGGTCCACGACTAGCATTCAAGCACAAGTGGGCTACCTCCCGGTGTGATGCGTACGGGCAGCTTACAGTAGGTTATCGGATTGCGTAACCCTTCCTCGAGGTTCCGTCACGGTTTTCGCAGGATCACAATTCCGGGTTTGGTTGGTGGTTTGGCTAGGAGGAAGGGTACTGAAATTCGAACAGTGTGGAACACCCATTACGGATTCCGATTTGTCCGAAAGAATAAGCGACTTTGTCCTTTGGCTTCGCATTCTACACAGATCCAGCACAGGTCAGGATAATAGCGGTGCGGTTTAAATTGCTCTGTGCTTATGCATGCACAAGATTGTTGACACCATCTATCACATATGTCGCAATGAATCCCGGCCAGCGCCTTTTTGTCCTACTAATCGTTAAGGCAAGGATAAGAGATTGGGGCATATTACCGGCAAGATGGTTGTCCGGCTTAGATAACTTAATTCATAATCGGTTGATCGGAACTAACCTGCGAGTAACAGACATTACAAAGAGCAGCGTGAGCTACTAATCCAACGGAACACAGTAAACACTAATCTAACAATACTTTTAGTACGTGAGAGCCTAACAACCTTTTGAAGCAGTCCGTGGAAGAGCATCTAACAATCTCAGATGGAAGTTCATTCCAATGACCGAAAACCTTATGGGAGAAGAACAAGCGCGACGTTTGAATACTGTTAGTTTAAACATTTCTCCACGTTGGTTGCTTAATATTTGACTGTATACTTACCCTAAAGATTTCGAGATATACGAATTAACAGATTCCTTTCCACTTAATCGCCCCAGGCTTAAATCCAAACTCAGAAGTGATGGTGAAAAGATATTGGTGTGGATCCTGTGTGAAGTTTGTCTCCGCTAAGTGTCCTGTTTACACAGTCAATTGCTGCAGGAACAATGAATATGATTTAAAGAAGAGAACATTAGTAACAGAGATGCAAAGTTGACTATCCTAAATCTACGACAAGGAAAGTACTTTGGAAACTCATCCAGACTAAATCCTCACAACAGGTCCGGGAAGAAGGAAGGCCTGCAATCATCTAGCTTTCTTTTGAACCGTCACACTATCAGATGATACTACACCCTGT
>JTDE01001993.1:26766-64709 GCA_014338405.1 Paragonimus skrjabini miyazakii
TGAAAAACAAATGTCAACGACTTGTCGTCGGTTTGCACGACAGTGTCGGCCCTCCAAAAGGTGTCGAAAATAACGGATCGCCAAATAGATTGCTAGCTGTTCACGTCCAAAGGTGCTGTATTTAATCTGTGCTGGCTAAAGCTTTTGGGAGAAAAAGGCTAAGAGATGTTGTTCGCCATTTACTGATTGTTCTTAAACTGCGCCAACGACAGCATTTGACGCATCTGTGGTGAGAAAGAGATGTGCATTTGGATGGCAACTGATGAAGCATAGTTTGGTGGCGTGGCATAGGACTTCCTTTGCAGCTGCGAAAGCTGTCTTGGCTTCGGGTAAGAGTTCGATTGATTTACGTTTGAAGTCGACCAGGTCTGTCAGAGGTCTTAAAATGTCCGCGCAATGAGGAATGAAACATCGATAATAGTTAAGTATGCCGATATATCGTCGGAGTTGGGCCATCGTCCTGGGAATCGGAAAAGTCGAGATGGACTCAACTTTAACTGGCAAAGGTGTGATGCCGATTTGGTCGATGCGATGTCCCAAGAAATCCAGTGAATTAGCTCCGAAGGCACACTTGTCAATGTTGATTTTAATATCATACTGCGCGAAACGGTCGAAAACAGCACGAAGGTGGGAAAAGTGCTCCTCGGTTGAGCGGCTAGCGATCAAAACATTGTCGACGTAGACGCACCCGAAAGGGAGTCTACGTAATACTTCGTCCATTAATCGCTGGAATGTTTGAGCCGCATTACGAAGTCCAAATGGCATTCTTGTTAACTCGAAAAGTCCAAAAGATGTTGTAATGGCTGCCCTCTGGATATCCTCTTCCGCGACCGAGATGTGGTAATAGGCGCGCACTAGGTCTAATTTGGAGAAGACAGTAGCGCCAGAGAGTCCTGAGGAAAAGTCTTGGGTATGTGGTATGAAGTACCTGTCCGGGATTGTGCAGTTATTGAGAGCACGGTAATCACCGCAAGGTCGCCAAATGCCCAGATACTTTTTTGTACTATGTGCAGTGGTGTTGCCCAAGAGCTGTTTATATGTCGACGTATGCCCAACTGAAGCATATGTTCGAACTCAGCCTTGGCGATTTTGAGTTCGTCTGGATGTAAACGGCGTGAACGGGCGAAAATTGGAGGACCACGTGTTATAACATGATGTACCACATTGTGTTTAATCGTCTCGGTATGTGAGCACGGCCGAGTTAACGAAGGTAAATCCTTCAGCAGTGCTGCGAAAGACGGTGTTGGTAGGAGAGAGGGTCGGATGCCGATTGATGCGATCGTTGATTGGACACCGTTTACTGTGCATGCAGTGGTGTTGTCAATTAGCCTACACCTCTTGACATCAACGGAAAGGTTGAAATGTGCCAGGAAGTCGTCACCGATCAGTGGCGTTTAGACGTCAGCGAGCAGGAAAATTCATCGAAAACATCGCCGGAGACCGAGATCGACGGTGAGAGAGCGTTCCCCGTAGGTTCTGATGCGACTTTGATTTGCAGCATGTAAAGTATACTGGCCAGATTGAAGTCGTTCATTTGATTGCGGTGGAATGACGCTGAGCTCGGCTCCGGTATCGATAAAAAATGGCAAGCCGGTCGACGAATCTCTGATGAACGACGAGCGACTAGTACCTGCTGGGCCAGCAACAGTCGTCGCCGTTACTGGCTGGCTTGCCGGTTTGACGGTGACGCTTGGCGGGCTTGGAATGTGCACGGTTGGGTGCACTTCTTTGCTTTGTGTCGGAAGTTTTGGTGGTACCAACACCGCCTTGATGGATTGCGGGAGTTAGATCGTGCAGATCGTGAACGGTTTCTTGGTGGATGCTTTATCAGTTCATTGATTTGCATGGCCATACCGTCCATACGAGGGCACATCTTCTCTATCAAAAATTTTAGGCCATCGTCAGTAGTTGAGACTGAAGGAGAGGACGTGGCGACAGCTATGGTTGCGGTGAACGTCGGTTGTGAGGGGAGGGTTTCTGATACCATGTCCGCACGAGCTACTAATTTTTCAACTGACCTGTCATCATCCATGGCGGCCAAAATGTGTTGCACCGTAGACGGCAGCTTTTCCGTCCACAACTGCTTCAAGATGGCGTCATCGAGTTTCCGCGAGCCTAAAAGGTCTCTCATATAACGTAACAACTGAGATGGGGACCGGTCGCCTAGCTCGACTGAGTTGAACAAGTCACGCAGCAGTTTAGCTTCTGGCCTCCCAGTCCGTTTAATGGTGGTGTCTTTCAGAATGGTATAGGGGGAATCGGACGGGACTGGTTCCAACAGGTTTAACACTTCTGCAGCTACATCAAAGAGAAGAGATTGCACCACGTATGAGAATTTCAATTTTCTCTGATGTCATTCGCCTAATGGAAAAGACAGCCTCAATTTGGTGGAACCACAGTCGAGGGTTTTGGGCGCTGCATTCGGGCAAGTTTAAAATAACACTGTTTTCGGCTTTAATGTCAATGTTCATGGTGGTTCCAGCTATCCAGCGATTGATACACGGGTTCGAGGCAGAGGCCCAAGGGTCCCAGATCCAGTCCGTTTTTCTTGCTCAGCGTCAAGCCTTGCTAATAGAAAAAATGGGTAAGGAACTGTTCGGAAAAAATAGGCGGGCTCACCAGTTTTGTGGCGGATCTAAACACTACGCAAAATCCAGGTGTGAATACGAGATCAAAAATGTGATAAAATTGGAAATTCGCCGCAATTGATGGCTGATTCCGCTAGTTTCTAACTCTCCAAAATTCTGTGCGCTAGCGACACCGAACGCAGACAGAACGCGATGCTCGCGACCCAAGAAGTGTGATTTGTGTTTATCGATTATTGGTTAGTTCGATTAAGTTGGGTTTAAACGTCGGCTGTAAATGTGAAGTTGAGGAAAGTAAAAAGTGTGAATAACAGTGAGAATTATGAAATAGAAAATAGTGTACAAAATGCTACAATCCCCATTTCAGCCTGTTGCTGAGGATCCTGAGATTCCACGCATCGAGATACGGAATCCCCAAAAGCTCCAGCTTTCTACTTCCGTTTACAACCCATTGAACCCATTGAAAATTGAAATCGCCGAAAATGCATTGAATTTTGTACACGTGTCCTTGAATTATGCCGCGTCATCTGAAGCCAAAACGTGGTTCTGGGGTAGTTTGTATTTTTCCGTCATATTCTTCAGACACGTCCAGCCTTGAAGAAAAAGAAGCTTGTTTCGGACGAAATTCCGTCCGATAGCGATGGTGTTTTATCGTAACTTGAGATTGGTTGACTTTTGTGATTCTGTAGACAATCCGATTCACAGGAAGACGAATACGAACACGAAACAGCTCATGAAAAACACATACGACTAACAAGAAAAGCCATCCAAAAGGCCAAAGAGCAAAGTTAGCGGGTTTTAACCCTCGTGTTATTTTTATAGTCGGCTCAGATGAAGAGGAATTACAGAATTTTTCACTACGGTTAAAGGAAGAAGCGCTACTTGAAAAAGGCCGTCTGACAATTAATCTAGCCTCGAAGGTTATTCTCGATTTCCAGTTTAGACTTGTGTAGGTTTCGCCTCCTGATCCCTCGAAGATCATTTGTTTGAAGGGACACAAAAGGGCTGTGTCATGTGTCTGTGTATCTGAAGATGGAAAGTATGCTTTCAGTGGTGGGAAAGACTCTTCCATCATTAAGTGTATGTACTTTCTTAAATGATTATATTTTCTTATAGGGAACCTTGAAAATTTTCAGAAAGTTGCTGTGTTTCGAGGAGGTAAACGCGGATCTTCGTATCCTTATCACACAGGACCAATCCTTTCGATCAGCATTTCTAGTGACAGTAAATACTTGGTACGTTTGGCTGAGGGTCCAAAGATTTTTAGGTTCCCGAGTGAATGAAATTTATTTCCCCAAGATAAGTGTACTCTTCAAACGCTTCCACCCATGATGCGGGATTCATATTTCTTTGATTTGCCCAGTTAGTTCTTGGATAAGACCACGCTTCCAATCTTCTCTGTCGACTTTTGGGCTTGTCAATAATCTGTGGATTAATACAGTGGAAAGAGGGCAATTGTGTCTTTCGTATCGACCCACTTTGCGGCCCATGGTTACAGATCATATACTGTAGTACTCAAATATGTGGCTGTCAAGTTCCGTCGACCCTTAGTTACGCCCAGCCGACTAGTGGGCCCACGCAAGTACAAATTGTCAATCCTAGCAACCTTGAAATTACCTCAGGTAAAAAGACTGCCGTTCAGACATAGTTTAATGTAGAATTTACAGTTAAGATAAGGACGGTAGCAAAGGACGATCGAGTCAGTTTGGCAATCGGTTGACAGCGGGTTAACTATTTCAATCCATACATCGTCAGACTTGTCGTAGTTTTAATATCAGACGGCAGCTTTTTCCAGAAAAATTACTGAAGGACTGGGCACATCCAAAACCTATTTGACCACTTCGACGAGCTTTCTTCCACTTACTATGTAAAGTCCTTTATTGGCCTCGCATTACCGCAATTTCCCCTTTTTTTCTATTTAACACGTATGGTATTGTAAATCAAAAATCGAGTAGTTTTAAAGTTAACTATTTCTATAAATCAAGCTTTGTTATCTTCCTTTAAATAAGAGGGTTAGAAAAAGTACCGTCAACGAATGAGCACTCCAAACGTTCAACTATCAACCCTGTCTACTGGCGTTTTATTAAGCCCTGTAGTTGTCGGATTTGGCATTTAGACCAAAGTATTCTGATAAATCGGAAGGGGATTTGTTTGTCATATCTGCATATGCGCCGACGTCTAGTAGTTCAGATGGTGCTAGGAAAGTATGTTAGGGTGTTCTATTTGATCTCCTGATATGAATTAAACACTCGGCCATCATGCTTGCTGGCAAATAAACACGCGAATTGGTCGTGTTACTTCGGAAGGGAGCAAATAGTGTGTTGTGTCTGGGCGCAGCGCAATGATTTTCGATTGGCTGTCACAGTTATCCGCATTCCGCGAATTTTGTGGTCTGAGTTGCGCCTTTCAGCACAGTAGATAGCAGCGTGCCACTAGGGGACCGCCGTGAACAGTACAATCATGAACTGAACTTGACCGTATCATCGTTAGCTGTCGACGAAGATTGTTCTTTGTTTCTGAATCACTACATTGACTCAAACTCCGTCTTTGGCTGCACCCGCTGTGTTTTATCATTTGCTCGGAGGTCATCTACTCACAGGCGTAAAGTGTGCAGTTGGATTTCGGCCGTCGATGGTTTACGAAGTACCCATTAAAAACTAGTCGTTGAAGTGCTCAGGTTACGCCCTTAGAATGGGCCGAACGAACACTCGGCAGAAATCTCAATGGCTAAACAAACGTGTTGCGGAAAGGTTGAATCCAAAGAGGCAACGCAGATACGGCGAACAGATTTCTGTCCACTCGATAGAGCTTACGAACAAACCTTGGATTAACCCCTGACTCTGAACATAACAAGGACTGCTGTCTGCTGAAACCTAAACTTAGAGTGTTTAAATTGGGACCGCGCGGCTTATCTAACTGAGCGAATCAAATAAATGAAAATCATTTTTATCGGGAAATAGCCAGATGCTGTTTACTGGGATTTATGTTTGAAATGACCGTCGGTGCGGTGTTAGTGAAACTACGTCTAAAGGAGTATGACTGACATATATACGGCTTATCATGCCGACTGGACGGATGAACTGAACAATTCGACAAGCTTAAACCAGCTTATTCGGACGTGCATGATAAAGATTGCTTAGTTAGTCGACATTCTTCTCGATCCTACATCAGAAACGGAAGTGAAGTTGGGCTTATGCGGTTGGTACCTAATGTAGATCCGGGTCCGAACATTTCCTCCAGTTCCTCTCGAAGATGATGGCGACGGTTTATTGCTTGGATTGACTACGTTCCCTAGTTACACATGGTTTGTCCTATTTTCAGAGATAGTGCGGATAACAACTTAATGTGTTGGTGTTGGGTCTGTCACATCCATGACGCTCACGTATCTCATAATGTTGAAACTCCAGAAACGCAGTGGAAATCGCAGGCTGGAAAAGAACAGGCAGGTTTCTGATCTGGTAGTGGTTTCACCTTTCGTAGTTTCACCCTGCGACAGTTTCCGGGGCGTCGGCACTCTTCTACTCTGATGGTTGTGGTATTTTCGGATTTAAAGACCGCATTTGTCTCAGTTCCCTTATGTACTCTTTGGGGTCATCCGTCGCAGAGGAGTCCCAGTGAAGCATGCTAATTTATTGAAGTTTGCTGCCCACTCGGAGTGCAAAGTGCGCGTTTATGGGCAGCATCCTCCACTTTAAGTGGCTTCTGACCGGGTTGCCCGACGTTTCATTTCCTAGTCAACTGCGCGATATGCCATATTATGGGAAGAATTTCCGGAGGTTCCTAGGCCCCCAGAATGGAGCTTCTGCCAGGTGGTAGGCTAGTTGGACAACATCGGACAGCATCGCTCTGTTTTGTTTTTCTGTAAAATACTTGCAGACCACTTTGAACTGCCCAAGCAATATGACTGGTCTTTACGATGTGCGCTTTGCTTCTCCAAAGTGCATGATGCCACAGGGTTAGATTAACTCTGACTTTCTTTGTTGCGATCGGGCCACCCGAAACTCGGTCGTTTCGCCTACCTAGGTAGTATCATCCAATCAGCTTGTTACGCTACAGGCCAGGTACTGTACCACGTACTGTACTCGCTTATTTTGGTCATTTGTGACATAGCAGGCACGTCTCATTTTTGATTTGACAAGGTTTAAAATGTGTGCAGGCATTCAGTTTTACTCTATGGTTCGGTGACTTGTCTCATCCTTGTGGAAGGTGCATACAAACTCCCAATATTCTACCAATGTTGCCTCCGCTATTTAGACAGTATCATATGGGCTGACTGTATTAGCAACGCGACGGTCCGTCGGGGCGTATTGTGGAAATGTGCATGTTTGCGATCGATAACGGGTATCCTGAAAAGTGCACTGCGCTGGTCACGTATTCCGTATGGTGCCGGAGCGTCTGATGCATTGTTCATCGTTTGGTGTGGCCACCGTTAGTTAGAAGTAGCTGCAAAGCAAACAGTTGATTGCGTGACCAGAATCTATGGAAGTCTTGAAGTCGTCGCTGCTCAAGGTTAATGGGTGCCGTCTGGCGGTCGGCTGATTGAAAATGCTTTGTCATAGCAATGTATCGTAGTCAACAACGAGCTCATATCAGTAGGTCTATCGACTGTTGTGAATCTCCGTTGTTGTTTTGCAGTCTTTCTTCATATATTTGTGCCTTTTTTGCTGCTTCCGTGTCTTCTGTCAGGACCAGCGGCAAACCGCGGGTGCAGCTAAGAGGTGAAATTGACGGGTCGGCCAACCGTTGTATACAAGTGTCAGTTTTATCGATCTAGTTTATTATCCTTCTGGTTTTTCACGACCATATTATAGGAATCATCTGCTAGACAGCGTTGACTACTAGCTAATTCTGTGGTGCTTCATCCTTCCAATTCTTTGATCAACTTGAATGCTTTTTGCCTACTGAAGGTAGTTAACTTCTCAGCGCAATCGTTGGTCGCGCGCTGAACACGTGTGTTAACTCGGTGAACAAACAGTAGACTACGGGGAGGTTGCGAATAGATGTAGAGACCTGATCAATATGCTCTGATCGGCTTGTAACTGATCCATACAACTAAAATGCACATGGGAATAAATTAAGTAGACATACCAGTATGGAAGAAATAAATAAATGTAATGGTACATAACTAAACGTTTCGTTTGTGCCTAATTCTCCCCGCATGTAAGAGACTTGAAGGCATATATTGGGGTAGGCAGTGAACGAGATGAGTATACATGATTCAATGGAAGTGTATTATCTAATGAAAACACACGAAATGTGTGAATGAATGAGCGAAAAGTAAATTTGTGCATCATGCTTTCTGACTTATCGGGCAGTAATGACGTATCCTCTACTGCAGCTTTTTAACATCTATTTATTTTAGTTATATTTGTTTTCCGTAATGCCGTCAATCCCAATATCAGACGGAAAGCCATCTGAGAATGGCACAGTAGATTATCGCTTTACTACATTACTGATGGTCGCAACTAAGGTGGGGAAAATCGATTTCCCCGTTCTCGATGGGTTATCTGGTGCACTGCTCGACTGGAGTAAGATGCCTTGGCGATGCCGAACTCTCTAAGCTATCTAGACGGTTTCATTCTACGTGCTGAAACTTTTAATCAACGGATCATACTCGGGGGTTCTATTCATTTTCTGAAGTAGAATTCGGCTTTGGTTCAACTGCCAACTAGGCTGCAACGTGCCTTTGCAAGTATCTGGAAACATTTGTCCGCGGGTTGGTGCATCGATCACCGTGCGTAAAATAGAATGGAGTTGATCTTAAGAAACAGACTCACACTGCTGGATATCAAGTTTTATTTATTTGAGCGAAGGCGTATTCGGTTTCTAAGTATTTTAGTTCGGACGTTTGACCTGATTGTTAAATTGTGGGTTATAAACTGTTGTCCGGGTAATTACAATTCTTTCGTTGCAGTGGAAGATCCGCAACTCCTCGAAGGTTAATGAAGGTCCACGTGGGAATTTTCGCACGAAGCCCCGCTGAAGATGCAAAATAAGTTGAACAAACATTTAAGCACGGTGGAGCTTGACGTCAAAACATGTATATGTGGATGAAAAACGTTAAAATTCATCTCAGTGACAGTAAAAAATGTTTCCCGGTATTTGTTATTAGGTTTCCTTTATAATCTTTGCGCACTCGTTCAAACGTTTGTGTGGATTTGACCAAAGAAACTGGATTGTCAAATCTTGGTTTACTTCCAACACACTGTAAACACTAGGAGTTATTTTCTCTTATCTCATCAAAGGAAAAAGATAAATAACGAGAACGTACAAAGTGTAGCGTTCGTGCTATACTGTGTTGACCCAAAGAATCGTACGATGCCTTTAAGTTCAGATAAATGACAGATGCATTTCTGTGACGAGTGTGTCGGCAACGTGTTTATCACAGCTGGGACGATAAACGATGTCATATCGGAAACCGGAAAGTCCTGTTCGTCGTCGTGGGACTTTCTGTTCTAAATTTTCCCCTTCGATTCGTTATCAGACATGTATGAAACGGGGTGTTGGGTTGTTACCATTTTAAGGGGGTTCCTCATTAAAAATATGACCACTTTTCTACTGCCTCGACAATGGCACCGGTATCCTTTTTAACGGCAGGATGCCTGCGTTCTGCTTGTCGTAGCGCCTTCATGAGAAATGCAACCGGTCTGTCATTCAGCTTTTGATACTGTATTGACGATGTTGGTTTCATCAAGTTCTACCGCGAGGGTCCAGCTTTAGTTAAAGAGCTGATGGTTATGCACCGGAAACTCTAAATCGATGAGGTTGTTCTAAGTAACTGGAGTTTGGCTAACATCGACCGCAGTTTCAAAAAGACACATTTTATGTGCAATTCACAGAGGGGTTGGTCTAGTTCCTACTACGTTGAAGTTGCTTGTCTCCGTTGTGCTTAGTAGACAGAACGAAACGCGCAAAGAATATATCCAAATGCAGCAAGCTTGATTTCGCTCCGGTCGGCCAAGTGCTTGAACCCCAGCATTCATATAAAGTTCGACAACTGTTTTTTTGGACATCAAATGGGCTTCGATTCGGTTGACAGGGCTGCACTCCGGAATTGTCCGTCGAAGGAGGGTGTGCATGAGAAGTAGGTGAACATCTTGAAATTAACTCACTGTCAGACCTCGGGCAGAGTTAGAGTATGTGGCAGCTTATCGCCGACAGTGTTGTCCAGCCTCTCTTTCCCTGTACAACTCTGCAATGGACTGGATCCTAGAGTGTGCCCTGACAGACTGCGAATATGATGATATGGAATTGCTCCCAAGCACTCGATTTCGAGAAACGAAGTATGCAGACGACAGTGCTCTAATCTGTAAGGGCTCACAGGGAGCCCAGAACATCGTATACCGACTAAAGGCTTCAGTTCGTCAGTTTGGTATGGTCCTCGCACCTACTAAGTGCAAGGTACTTTTGCAAGATTGGTAGGATTCTCGTCTGCCCTCACCCTTGATGAACAGTTGGAGGCAGTCAGGAAGTTTATTTATCTTGAGAGCTGTATCTACTTACTACCCTCTTCTGACCTTTCGTGTTCTGTATCGGAGGTTGCTGCTTTAAGGGCTTAAGCCACTCCGAGTCCGGTTTAATTGTTTGTTTTTTTCCAGTGGGCGTGACGTCGTTCGCTCCGCTAACTGTGGTACTGTGATGTTTTGCTGCTGCCAGGAGTTTCTTCTTGATTCTAGCCGTATCTACGGCCTTTCGGCATGTAGCCACGTTGTCGCCGTGGCCGAACGTGCCCTCAAGTTTTTCCTTACCGATAATCTCATCACCCCTTCGTTGGGGGCATGCAACCCCGTTCGTCACGCCAGGCAGAATACGCTAGGATTGATGAAGCCTACGACAGACCTCAAATGTTGTATGTTTCATCACATTTTTTTCTGACTATCACATCACGAGATTTGCGCCATTAGTCTATGAATACACGCGAGATAGTATGCGTCGAGATATGCGAAACGGTCAATCGCCTGACTGTAGTTTGTTGCCATTCCACGACTATACCGTTCATTTGAAGTTACTAACATTCGTGCTTTCCAGGATGATTGGCGGCTCCACGATGCCAGAGTGTTGAGACTTAGGGAATATTCTGCATAAAATAGCCTCATGATTTAATAGCAATAAATCTACCTCCTGTTGACATATTTTCGAAAAGTTCGGAGCTCATCGTGAGCTACAAGAAGTTTGTAAAAGGGCAAACGGGTTTGGTTCCAGCGAGTGCGATTTCGATGCGTTGAAAATGGCCAGGTAACGCGTCGGTACACAGATCTAGTCTCATAAAGAATCTGACATGTTCAGAGAACATTCTCAAATTGGAAAGAAACGTACAGAAAGCCATATGTGGAACTTGGTAAGCGAGTAAAAGTCACTGTGACTAACTGTTGTGATAAAATGACTTATTGTATTTGCCAGCCATTACCTTTAGCACGTACCCGGTGTCATTGAAACATTATCTACAGTGGTACACCTCAGTATTAGAAGGGCTTCGTGGAACATCTGCAGTAGTAACAGCTGAAGGGAAGTAATTGATTATCACTGCAACACGCTGACGGGATGCTGGTTTGGCAACAAAAGAGACTCTGGAAACTCAACGAAAATGTCCCTTCTTTTCAATGCTTCACATAAAATCCCTTGTTCTTGGATGTCAATTTAAATAACAGAAAGTACAAAGAATCGCCAGCTGTAAAAATTGTCGTCAGAATTGTGTGACCGCATACGTGTGACGGGTGAAAGCACATTCTTGCGGACAGTGAGCATGAAGCAGATGCATACGTACCACACGAAATGGAATGTTCTTAAGCAAACCCGAGCGTCCTAACTAGTTCAAAGGCCATTCTGAAGTCGATCTTTTTTCCTTTCAGTGATTCCTGACACATATGATTTGAAGTTAAGCAGCATATGAATGAATCACAGACGGATTTTTCTTGGTACTCTTCTGCCCTGACTACCTTAAATCGCAATCTCTTGGGAGAGTTTTCAACTTTTGAAGAAAATGATCGAAAGATTTACCATGCTTTTGTCTTGTTGCAGACAGGTCAGGACGCGCAGATATCACTTTATTTGGTTAGATATATAAATATTCAAGAACCTTGATTGGCTTTGTTGTTATCAGTACAGTCAGCAATGTGTTTGTAGGTTGAATAAGAAACGGCGGTTTTTGAGTCCAATACGTTCATCAGCATAGCGAGATTCAAAATCCAATAAGAAGTTACTGAAGGTTTTCCTCTGGTGAATCCAATGATCAGCCGATCAGTGATCATCCGATGAGTGAGGACCGATATCTAGGCGATCTCGCCGCGAGATCCGCTCCGTCGTTTCAAAGGCTGATAAAATTATGAAAATACAGTGAACAAACGATCAAATGGAGAAGTTATGAATAGAAGTGTGAATTTGATAGGTAGGCTTAAATCAGCTTGTAACTGAAACATGCACCCAAAATATAAATGGGAACAAATTACATAACCGTTTGTGCATGTCAGTAAGGGCGGGTGCAATGGAATCGGGATAAACGTTTCACTTATACCTCAACATTTCATTCACTTGAGCTTGAGAATATCGAAGTAATAGTGCGAGACTTTGGAATTGCACTAGAGCGTTTCTTCACATAGGCCAGTGTAAGTACGTAGGCCGACTGTGCTGTGTGATAACGGGTTGGTGAGTCAATTAACGCATAAGGCTGCATCATGTCGTTAAAAGCTGATGTACATTTGTAATTTAAACTTACTTAGGTCGATATGCACTATTCGTCATAAGGTTCGCTCTCCATTGGAGCAGTCGGTATTGAGGAAACCAGCTTTTTTCCGGAAAGCTTGTGCAAACACGGTGTTTTGACCGAAGGCAAGTATCTCCGGTGTGCATCATCATAATAGCAGCCATGAGCCTGACCAGAGGATACTGTGGCTCGGGCCGCCGTTCACCTCAACAGTGACGTGGAATATCCTAGAGGAAAACGTTACTAAGAAGGTTGAAAATTATTAAAAGAAGACCAAGCAGGAGAACTAGAAATGGTATGGATACAAGTACGCCATTGATTGCGGCACACTGCCATCTCGGAAGGAGTCTGCAACCAGCGGTTTGAGTGGTCACGAGGACCCCAGCCAGGCAGACGAAACCTACCCACTTTGCTCAATGGAGCGGTCAGGGTCTTCATATTTCGTGACCGCGTTGTTATGTGACCACCACGCGATTTTACCCAACTGTTAGTGGCCTCACTATGTACTACCCGGTACGGTAAACGGTCAGATGACATACGGAGTACATGACCCAACCATCGCAAGCTGTGCAACGTGATTAGCTGACCAATTGATCGCGCATCTCGAGCGTTTCTGAATACGCGCGGGCGAACGGCCACATTGCTCACGCAATCGGACCAATTAATGTGGGCTAATTGGCGGAGACAGCGGTGGTCAAACACAGCAAGCTTGTTGACATCTTCCTTGTGAACAGGCCACGTTTCCGAACTATAAAGCAAAATGAAACGCACACAGGTATTATATACCCTTCCTTTCAGTGACAACCGGATGTCATTTCGACGCCACAGATGACGCAGTTTGGCAAATGTGACTCGTGCTGATATCTCATTAGCAAGATTACAGGCTGATGAGATAGTGCTATCCAAGTATGTGAAACTGTTCACAGTCTCAAGCGGATTACCTGCAATGAAGAAAGTAGGAGTGGAAATGCGCCAGTCTTGAAGCAGCATTTTACACATTCAAGGTGCGAAGCTCATTCCATACAAACCAGCCCGGTTACTCACCTTGTCCAGGGTGATCTGTATGTCTTCGGCAGAGGGGCTAAGTAAGACATTGTCGTCCGCGTACTCCAGATCGGTCAATCTAGCACCAAGAAGAAACTCAGCACCAGGTTCACTGGACTGTTCAAGCGCACCCTCCAGAATGTCGTCAATGACACAATTGACGAACACCGCCAGAAGTGATGAACGCCCGAAACAGTTGTTCATAACTTCTCACCCTACTTGCAGAGTGAGCACACGGTGCTCTTATTAGATTAACCTATCTCCGTGGTACTCTCTTGCGGAGAAGACAACCCCAGAGAATGTTACGAGCAACTGAATCGAAAGCATCCTTTAGGTCCAAAAAGACCTAGACCGTCGGCTGCCCATAAGAGTGCCGATGTGCAACGTCTTGCAGTAGATCTAACCCATTTTAGCTTCGATGCGACACATAGGCGGACAGTAATGAATTACCTTAAATGAGTCTGTTGTTTGAAGTTTACCATGCACTATCGTGACCACAATAAGCCAGCTGAGTTATTAGTTTAGTGGTCGGATATAAAGACGTAATGAGATGAATAGGAGATTGAAATGATGAGTTATCTTTGTACTTTGAGTAGGCGCATTACACACAGTTGGCTTTCTATGGAGTGACTCCGTCTGATCACTACTATTTAGAGATGCCCCAGTCAGACATGTTCTTTTTTTTGCTGACAACTTCGTCTTAGCCGTGCATTCTATATTAGACTATGTCACATGTGGTTGATGGCCGGTTTATCCGGGCTCATTCCGAGGCTACTCGTTATGAAGACTTGCATATGCGCGGGCTTACTAGCGTCAAGCAATTCAGCCAGTCGGTCACAACCATTTGTTAACAAAATCGAATGGTCATGTTTTTAGGTGTTACAGCAAACGGGACTGACCATCATCCACTTGGTGCTTAGCCAGCAACCCGACTCGTACAGTCTGGCTGCTTCGATTGTTGGGTGTTTAGTTAGCTGTTCAGGTAACGCCGTCGAGCCAGATAGACAAATAATTCATCCAACGAAAGAACAGACTGTTTGTTGTGTGCGTTCACATACCGCCCTTCGCTCAACCGAGTCACTACTCTGTGTAAACGCGTCGTGCCTCCACTCGTGTCCATAGTTTACCCGAATGTCTTTGCGCGGTGGATTCTGGTTTATACAGTAGGTCAAGACAGACCGGATTGATGTGAATGAACTGCCGTAGTAATCCGTATGATATGGTTGAGCGCAGAGATCTCTTTCTGTGGAGTCAAATCGTTAGAATCTAGCGTGTTGCAGATCGGCCGCAGTACTCCGGTCGGTTGTAAAGAGATTTCTGATTGAATAGATACGATTAACCTACAGCTACTTATCGTTTCTATATTGTTTCCTGATTAACCTGCATTCGTTTCATCTTTACTACATAGTCAGTTTTTTTTTTCGAAAAGGTAATAAATCAATCAATAGCTAGTTTTCGTTTTGGACTAATTTCGAATTCTGTATCCCATGTTCTTACGTATACCTTCCTACGTTTGAATAGTGCTAATTGTGTGCTGGGAATTTTTCCAAATGATGACTCCTCGGATTTTCTTAATCGGCGACTTGTTAATTCCATATCCTTTCAGGCTTCTTCCAGCATGGATGAGACTGTCGTTATTTGGAATCCGGATACAATGTCTGTTTGTATGAAACTTCGGCAGCACCGGGCTGCAGTCACGGTTAGATCACTGAATTGAATGTTATGCTGATTATTGGCTCCGATTACAGGCCGTCGCGTTTCGACGACATTCACACATGCTATTCACTGCCGATTGTTCTGGACGTGTGTGTGTGTGGAACATGCCTCTAACTGAGGTCCTCCAAGACCAGGGGTAGGTATTTAACTTCTTTACCCGCTAATTGTTTGTCACATGAGGACGTGGAAGGACTCATTGATGACAGCGTCGATAGTCAGATATGTGGTCATTATTTTTAGCCTCCAACATTCAAAAGTTTGTAAGCCAATGCATCGATCACAGTAGGCATCCCTATCAAAATTTTTATTTCCCCATGTGTGTAAATGCTATTATGCATTTTTTTCAAATGCAGGTTGACTTGCTGAATTGATCTTGGAGTGCCAGATACGCGCATTTTTTGTCATAGACAAGTGTCTCTAACTTGCGATTTCTTCTTTTAACCACAAACTTGCGGCTAACCCTATCCAATTCACAGATCGGACAGGACACATGTAAGGGTTGCAAATGCTCGATCGCCGAAGTAACCTTCAACTTTCCGTCAGTTTTGCATAATGTAATCGACGTTGGTACATAAGGTTAATCATCATACATGCGTTCGCAGTCTTTGGCGCACACACGATTTATGTTTAAAAAGCACGGATGTGTTTGTGATTCGATGCACGCTTACTTTATCTGGCGACGGTAATATCAAAGCTTAATTTCGGTGAACCGCTCTCATACGATGCTTGGGGGAAAATTTCGAAGTCTCAATGGCATGTGCGCTTCTACTCCCTTCATGCACGTACTACTACTGGCGGAAGCTCATAAAAAAGCAAAGGTGAATTGTTGAAAGTCCTGGCTCCTCACACAGATAACTAACTACGTCTGGTGAGGGCGATGCATTTGGCGTAGTCTCGTGTGAAGTCGAATCAGCTCGATAGGCGGAGCGAGGTTAATTGTACGTCATCTTGCTGTGTACGCTGGGTAATGGTCAGATCTCTGCGGTGCAGCCCACATACCCCTCGGAAGGTGCGATCCTTTCATTTCGCCGTGTATAAGATGGGTTATCTTGTACGTGCATTCTAGGCCGATCATGTTAGTCTAATTGAACATTGATGGTAATCTTGGCGATTGTTTACGCTTTTCCAAAAATCTATTTCCTCGTAAACGTTGGGGTTTGGACGTTTTTTTCCCCATGCGCCATCTCCACCGTGATACTCTACAGCCAAGTTTGAATTCGAAACAACTCCTGAAGTGATTTGTTCTGCCTGTATACTGTGGTTATTTCGTGTACATTCATTTACAAAATGAACGGTTAGATTGGCACTGTTGAAGTTTTCAGTAACTACTCCATACTGCCATTACATGTAAACTAATATAGTGATGTTTTCACTGAAATGACACTAAAATTCCGAGGTGCATTCTGAGTAGTACAAGAAATTTCCCTTGACTCATCTAACGTTTTATCCACAATTTTGCTACTGTTTTTCCCTATGCGTTACAGTGCAAGAACGAACATCGAAATATTGGGTTTATGCGGCTTAACTGCCGAACGCTGTGTGTCATGTTCCGGCTTTGGTGGTCCCGGAATTTGTGTGTGGAAGGTACCCGAAGAAGTTTGTGTACAGTATAGTACTAAGAATGCATTCGAGTAAGTTGCTGTCCCTCTGATCTATATAGTTGGTTTTGACTGTCTTCAGCTTTTTGTGAACGTTGGTAATAGTGTCCACTTGGAAACCAATCAAGGAAGAAAGAGTTGTGTTTGTCTGGGACATCTGACACACGACCCCAATTTACATGGCAAATAGTGAACAGTTTTAAACCATATAAATGATTTTTTTTACCAGTTCGTCCTTTTGCCTACCGTGTAACTAAAAAAGTATATTATCAGGAAGTTATTAATGTTAATCGAAGTTTCCAAGTCAGCGATGAACGTCTTGGATCTGAGAAGGATCGTTTCTTCTAATTTGGATATTGTCTTGCGCGAATGGCATGACTGTAGGATACATCTGAAATGTCAGACATATCAATTTCACGCTGTAGCTTAGAGAAGCCCGGTAGCACTTTTGCCGATAACCTATCAGGCGGTTACTGATCCGAAGCCTGATCGTTATGACCGCTTCCGTCTAGTTTTGAACAGCCCACATTTTGACAAAGGCTGTCACTCGGCAGGAAACATTTGGTGGAGTAAAGGATAGGGAGGCATTCTATTTTCTCAACGACCATCTATTGTTTGTGGTCTTATTCCTTGACTCTGAGTAGTCTAGTCCTCATTTTTCATCATCCGAAATCACTTTTAGTTGCAATCATTTAGTATACGTTTTCTGCCCTTTTCAGGACAGCAGTTGAATGCGTTTATGCTGTCAACGATGACGTGTTCATCGGCGGATCAGCAACCAAGTACGTTTCCACTGTTAGTTTCCATTCTCGTGTTGGGCTCTGATTTTTTCACTGTTGCCTGATTGCCCATAGAAGACAACTGCTTGACCAAGTGTTCTCTATTAATACCGCACTGGAATAGAATTCGCTTTGGTTAATCACCAGTAAATTGGTCTGCTTTGCTTGTGGTTGAGTTACTATGGGCCACCGCCCAGATGTGTGTTGGTTCTGGTTGCGAATGAATCAGTTTCATTCATCCAGCCTCTGGTAATACATAGTTTTAGATTACTAAATCGCGAATGTAGAATATCGCCGCAGTGTTTACCACACTCATCGGTGGACTCCCAACCTACTAACCTAACGTGGGAGGTAATCAGCTTACAGCTTGAAAAAAATGGGGAGGGCCATTAGTAAGTTAACACTATTCGCATGAGTTTTAGAAGCTCAGGAAAGCTTAAAAATTCTTAGATTGGAGAAAGTTTGAGGATCATGAAAGCCTATAACACCAATATCTCATTCTTTCTTTATTGGGGTAACTTTAGTGGCAATCAACAATAAACTATCGACTTTGATTTCCGGACAAATCAACCGTTGTTTCCTCGCAGTCCGTTTTTTTCTAAGTCTGAAATGTGGAAAAACGTCCGTTAAGCGACGGTTGCCTAGAAACCTCAAAATATGATAGATCCTCGAAAATTTAACAGGTGTATGTTAAATGTTGTGTTACGTACGGGAAACCAGTTACTGTGGCATAAACCTAAGTAGGTCGAACGAAAGTGTTTTTAGATAAGACCCAATTGTGAAAATTCAGGGCTTCGGCTGGATTCGAACCAGCGACAGAAACACCATGCCTGACATGTCTTCTAAGAAGTATGCCATAGTGGCAATGCTGTTACTGCACTTCTCGTCACCGGATAACTGCTTTCATGTGTATCTGGTATAAGAAGAAAGTACTGTTAAACCAGATGAAAGACTGAATGGATAAGGTAAAAAGTAGTTTCAGATTGTCTACTGAGTACCAAGAAATCGATCAAAAGTGGTGAGATTCCGAATGTTGACCGTTGCCGAGGCCATTAGTATCCGATTCCGCAACCCTGACCTCTGTGCTCAGAAGAAGTTCGTGCGGATACTTAACCTCCCCTTGCCCACAACCAATCAAGCCCACGATTTGGAACAGTGATTGAGTAACTGATAACAAACACGCCGCCGTTTTTCTAACTCACCCCAGTTACTGTCTTTATATTTATTATGAGGTCCCGAAGAAATTATTATATATTGAGCTACCATTCAAAGGGGATATCACGACGATGCGAACAACCTAACGAATTGTATCTTCGCTGAAACGTACTTACAACGCAGCCGAATTGAGGGTCTATAATCAGACTCGCAAGTTGCCTGTGCCTACAATATAAAGGAGATCAACCTACCGGCGCCAAATCACACTGTGTTTACCAACTCTCATGTAACTGCGGAGAAAGTTACGTAGACAGAACCGATAGATCATTAGTCTCAAGAATAAAGGAACATGTACCTAAGTGGGTTCACAAACAGGTCTCAAAACCGGACACTGTAGTCACAGATCGGACGACACATCCTGTCAACTGGCCACAATATGGACCTGACCTCAGCCTTCATCATCATAGTGCGCCACCACAACCCACGGTTCCTGAAATTTTCTGAAGCCCTTGCGATAAACCGGTTCAGGCCTGTGTTGTGTGTACAAAAACAATTATTTGTGAACCTGAGGTTGCCATGGTCCTAAGTCGCAATGAGTGTCATTCAGATCACACGATTGGACATTTTTGTTATTGTTGGTTTCTTTTTTCATACCCCCCTAAGTACTGTAGACGTTGAATTTGAAGTTTCCCGTGTTATTGGTTATTTGGTACTGACGAGCCAATACGAAATGCTAGCATCTACCAGTGTTCGTCTTTTCACAGTTTTGTTCAAAATAAAAAGTATTTGGACATAGAAAGGAATAATTAGAGAAATAGGGGTTAGCGACAAAAATTGCTGAGTCTGGTAATAATATATACGAATTTTTGGCCAAAGCAAAAAAGATAGAAGTCGAGAAATCTGGGATCTTCAGTCTCATGGCAAGGTTAAATACACCACGTCACGGAAAATAAGAAAGTAGCTACTGTATATCGGTTTTCCCAGCTCCTCGAGAAGCATCTTAAACTGGAAATGTGTGCTATGTCTTATTGTTGAAGGACAGTTGTGGACTCGTGAAAAGATCATACCTTTGTACAGTTATTTGATATGTATGAATTTGTATGGTCAGCTTTTAGGTTTATAATTGCTTCAGATGTACCTTCGGTAGATGTGTAATTTTTTTGAAACTGAGGCCATGAGAGTTTGAGAAAAGTTAGTATATTTTGAAAGCATTTTGAGTTTGCACCTGTAGGCCGTGTTTTTTCTTCCGTCTGGAGGCCTCATAACCAATCTGATCTCTAGTTCAAGACGTTTGGTCAGTTTGATGTGATCTTTTACCTTATGGGCGCAAGTTATTGCAAGACTGGTAGGACGCTGCACCCCTTTTTATTCTCGATGTTGAGCCATTGAAGGTAATAAAGAGTTTCATAGACCTCGCGAACTGAATAAGTGCTGGGAGGATGTCTGATGAAGTTGTAGTTCATACAGTTACGATCCGGACGGCATTTATCAACCAGTGCGATCTGTGGCGCCGATATCTCCTCAGTCTTTCTGTGAAAGGCCGAGTATATAATGCCACCGTACGAACAGTCTTGTTGTCCAGCTGAAAAGTCTGACTCATTAACGCGGAAGATGCTCTTGGAGTGTACGTTTTCACACATCGGTGTCCGTCAAGCTGTAGTGACGCTTACAGGGAATACCATGTCAGCAGTGACGAAGTTCTACGACGTACCTTTTGGATCGGATAGTCCATCGTCCATTGCGCATGTTGATCTTGTCTCGCCGCCTGCGTTTTTCCCCGTTTGTGAGTTGTGGTTTAGGCTAAAAGCGATAATCTCGTGGTCAGTGTGTCTTTGGTAAAAGATACGGAGCCACTGACACTAAAGCGCACCTCAGGTTTTTCTGGCTTCCTGGTTGGAGTCCCAAGAACAGTGAATACCCTTAGTTGGTAACACCCTCTGTTATGACGAGAAATAGGGAGCAGTGGCATTTGTTGCGAGTTGTATGCTTCGATATATATATATATGCATACATACGTATATATATATATATGTATATATATATATATATATATTCAGTGGCTCAAGTGTTGTCATTGTTTTGTGACGTTATGAAGTGAGGGTAGTCAATGAGGCTGGGTATTGAAAGTCATAAGCAGGTTGTTTTACAGTTCTCATACTCTCGTTTACAACCCGGTTTTCTCTTTACAAGTTGTACTCACCTTTATGTTGACTATTATGGGTTCTTAATTAAATCCCATCTTCTTCTTGGCGTTGATTGTATAACCTTTAATTGTCGGTATTGTTCACCGATATATGATTTGTTGTTGCTGACGACAATGGTGCTTGATTTCAGCTCTACTGGCTCAGTTATTCGGCCAAATGCAAACAAAACTGCTGACACTGGTGGTTAATAATCAACTACCTTCATGTGTCATGTGTATATTTGCCGTTCATTCTAAACAAATATTGATGTTCGTTCTGTGATTGTTTACATTATTAAGCATTTTCTGGTTTGACCATTTCTTACGATATCTGTACCAGTCCAAATTTTCTTTGTCTAAGTCTGGCTGATACTCGACTAAATTGGCGAGATGTGTTTCCGAAAAAATAGCGTTTTGTCGATACCAACCAAAATTGAAGGCACTTGGTTATTGCACCCATGTGGTTTCTGCATTTTAACTTTGGGACTAGGGATCTTCACTAAGACTTGCTTGGAATTGAAGTCGTGACCGTCTCTGTTACTGTTTAACCCCGATTGACTTGTAGGTGAAGTTGTGTTGATTTAGTCTGTCTGAAGTGGGGATACGGTAGTACGGAGACACCTGCAAACTGTTTTACTGTGGTGTGTAACAACCTCTGTGGATAATACTCCCCTTAGTGAAACCCTTTTTGTTCTGCAGCAAACTGTATGTCTGGCACGTTAGTCGCGGTAGCCCCGTGTTCACCGTGAACTCGGCCCATCCGGAACCCAAACTGGTCGGCGAATCTTTTGATTCCGTGACGTTTCATCGTCCCGTTGCCAACTGGGTCTCGGCCGTCGCAGGTTTGCCCGGGACCGATCTAATCGCTAGTGCCTCCTCAACTGGCCACGTACAATTTTGGAGGCTTATTCGTGCCTCCGATGAGCTGGACGTAGGGTCTAACCGTTCAAGCCAACAACAACGTGCTCAAATCAAGTTGGAACGTTTGGTCGGTTGTTCTGTGTCTTTGGTATGTGATGTATGTTGTTATTTTGTTCGTAACCTTACCACACTTTATCTCCATTCTTCTCGTTACCCTAGTGTCTCCTAGCCGTATGTACATTTTCAGCTGTGATCCATGATGAATGGGTATTTTTGCTGTGGTTGCTGCTATTTCTGACGGTAAGAAGTTGAACAGATGTTAGCAGAACATCTGTTAAAAGCCTAATCAACTGTGAAAATTCATCCACTGATTTCTAACAAAAACTTAATACTGGTACTTATCATTTGTCTTTGAAGATGGCGGCAAGGGCTTGGTACTCACATTGACGGTATTTATTCAAGTTATATTGTGACTTGTTTGGTTTCCAATAAGTGGTTACCGCAACCTAATAAGGATGTCAAATGTTTGCTTGGGAACTATAGAAATAATGATCTTTTTGTTATGATTTCCTGGATTCTTGTTGACCTGGTGTTGACGGTCTATCAAATCAACAGCAGTACAGGTTGAGATCTGAAAAGGTTTCGAAATACAAGTCCATTGGTCATTTTCTCATTCCACGATAAATCTGGGACTGTTGATGCTTGTCTAAGATGTAAAGGACCGTAGTTTTTTTGAGCTTCAAGTCAATTTTTAAATCTATTGCTTCATATCTGTCATCTTAGCAACTCATATACATTGTTTACGACCGTCATGTCAATGTTCAACGGTAAGTGCTGTAAATTCTTGGGTTCCCAACCGAAGAGATCCACCGAATCGAGTAGTAAAATATAAACGTTAATTTTTTCGTACCTTGACCGCCGCAGCACCAATTTCATTCCACTCTGTAAAACTAAGGCAAGACTACGAGCCAGTCGGCGAGGTTGCTTGAGGAGCGAATGCCTTGGAGTACGAAACCTATAACGCTAGGTACGTGAAGTATATTTGGTACGTTATGTACAGCTATGTAGACTTTGCTATCTCTAACTGCCTGCCATCCAACAGTCTGGCCGCTGTCATACTATTTTTAGTACATGAGTAATTGTGCACAAGCGATGGTCTTCAGATGGATGATGGGCAAAATTATTTCACTGGAGTAGAACAGGTTTCGTCCTCATATGGTAGGCCAGAACACATGGACGCAGATTGCTTTTATTCGTTTGTAGAGGTGATTCTAGTCTTCAACATGTTCCCTTAACCCATACCTCCGTCAACATTTCTACCGCTACCCAGTTAGACTACGTTATTTGCTAGCATCCAGCATTAAAGGTAAGCGCAGGCGCTGCCCTCTGCCAGTCTTCGGCCAATGCTTCTTGACTTCGGAGTGCAAAGCACATTTCATTCAAGCTAGCCATTATTGGTTACCTGTTTAAGCCTTTTCGAGTGTTCTGTGACTTGTCACAAGCTAGATAGATATTAACAGTATAATCCAGCTCACGAAGTTTGTCATTTGGATGAGCATTGACGTCACCAAAATTTTTACCCGCAGCTCATCTGTTCGTTTGCTAGGTGTGGGCACCTTGATGCTTAAATGTTTGAATATAGGCTTAGCTATTTTTAGTAATTATATCCCTTCCCTTACGCCTTATTTTTCTTCCCTCTTTATGTACACAGTTCCTTTTTTTACTTCATGGTTGTGCGGCATTTAAGCATCAGTGAAAACTATTGATGTATTGCTGTCTATGATGATGACGTTTTTAAGATGTGCACTGTGATGTTTAAGGCGAAAGATGATGGCTGACAATATTGTCGAAAATTAGTCCTAAAAGGCTATTGAACACCAGCTTGTCTCATTACACATCTGTGTAAAGCTTCCATGAGTTCAGCCTGTTTGTTGATGCTCCCTTTTCCCCCATATTAAGCCGCACTGTCAATATAGTGGAACGCCCATGGATGTTTTATAGGACAATTGGCATGTCTTCGGTAATTGTCTAAAGGTTCTAACTTTTGATTGATTCAGCCGCAGCCGGAACGGAAATTAGTTTGCCCTCATTTGAATCTCTAGAACCTTCTGTGCGACAGAAATCGTATTTGCTCCTTTGTGGTTAGAGAAAACATTAATTCGACTTTTCTCTATAGAATGGGTGAAACAGTTATAATGCATCGAGCCTCAAATCATATTTTCTCAATAAGATTGCCTGGTTACTAACCTCTTCTGATATCTTTACATGAGTGTCAAATTGCGTTGATTCGTGAGGCTATGCGGACAGGCTTTGACCTGTTATAGTACAACCACATCAGACAGGTCAGTGGAGAGCAGCCAGATAAAAGCATTTACCCTATCGGAATTGTGTGTCGCACTAACGGCGTAGCTGCTTGTTACATTCATTGTGGTAGATACCCGGTAACCATAGGTCCAGGTTAACCCATTTTGTGGTTGCGGGGAATCTTTATGGCATTGACGTTCCTGTGGTAACAACGGGACCGGTTTTCAACTCTGTCTTGTTTTGGAATATTACCTGTGTTGAACTGCATGCTATACGAAGCAAAATCTGTTTCGGCATAAATTGTGTAATGTCAGTGTTCTTACTACTCTGTTCAGTTTCACAACGGTAAATGTTTGTTTCCGGTATATCCATCTTTTTCCATAGTAAATCATCAGTGTCGATCGCTGCTGTCTTGTTGTCTCTGGTAAATATGACGACAACACGTTATTTACTGAGACCACCAACGGTTTGAAAAAACCATCGTGCAGTCAAGGAATTACGTGGTCGTTGGTCGTGTAATTTCCGACTATAGGTAGTAATACCTACCTGCAGTTTGAAGCCGTATTATCCGCTTAAATTACATGCCTATGCGTCATTTTGTCAAGTGCTCTTACCTATGTATATGCAGGATTTTCACTCAGTAGGTAATTGATTGTGCGCGTTTACTGTTTACTTACCTAGATGAGACTTTTTAAATCACTTATCTTGTTGATTGAGAGTTGTATGTCCATGTCTCTGTTTATAGGATACGGGCATCCAAACAACAACCGAAATCCTATTTTATTGTGTGCACATCATCGCGGTCGTGATAGGTAGCTGCTCGAGGTGCATTTATATTGTTTCTGCCTTACAGCTGTCATCATCATCATTTTCAGATTTGAACCGTACCGTTTGATACTGTCACTCGAACTGCCTTCGAAATGTGACTAAAGTCTACCGGGTAACAGTTGAATAAATAAACACTACTGTAAAAATGAGAAAATTTGAGCAAATACGACGGAACTTCATGAAGGAAACTAGACAACAATGTTACGGATACAGGCTAGGGCCACCGAATGTGACACTCATATTCCAGAGTGTTTCGAACCGGTGATGTCGACGGTTACGAATTCCTCAACTTAGCAGGCGGAACCTACCAAAGTTTATCGGCGTCACAATCAGGTGTTTCATATCCCGTGACCATATTATCTTCTGGCCGCCTTACGGTTGCTCCCAACCTTCAGCGGCTGCCTTGAACAATACACAGTGCAGCGGTCGCTCCTCCGACCTACGAAATACATGATCCAGAAAGCACAGACCGTACACTTTCATTGTCTAGGTTGTCGATTGAGATCTTGGACGGACGATAGACTGTCGTGTTATTCACGCAAGCTTCCCATTTGATACATGTTTAATGACAGGGACAATGGTTGTCAAATGTTGAGAGTTTGTATGCATCTCCCACTCTTCCACAAAGCAACACCGAACGTACACGTGTATTGTTAACCTTATCCGCAAGTGATAGTCAGGAATCTTTGTTACGCCACGAGTGACAGTAGTCGGTGAATGCGCTATGTGCTTTCTCTGTTCTCACGAAAACCTCCTCATCAATCATAGAAGCTGATGAGGTAATACTGCCCTAACCGGTGAAACGTTCTAGTTATTAGCAGCCTGTGGGCAGCAACAGGGATATAATCAGGGTCAACCCAATGTACAGTAGGTATTTTGAAGACGCAAATTGTGTATCATACAGACTAGTCATATAATTTGGTCGATTCAGTATGGTTTGCACATTGTTTGCAGAGGGACTAGCTTTAACAATATTGTTCGCATACTCGGTGTCCATCAGATTATCATTTAACAGAATCTCCTGTTTGAGAATGGTCTTTAATTACTTTCATTGGTACCTTAAACTTGACAATTCACATTAAACTGTTAGTCAAAACGGCAGTTGGATTAATCTCGTCGCTAACCTAATTGAGTTCCACGACTGTGGGATCTTCGAGTAGATACACGTACGAATTGTATTACTTGTCAGCAACCAAGAACTCGGTGCAGTGTTCTCGGATGCACGCATCGGCAGGTCATACACTGGTTGTTGCTACGACTTCTTAACCGATTGGTTCAGATTTCCAAGCGTTCTAAACAAATATTTTAAGCCAGCGGCCTAGGCATCATTCACATTCAAATCTCACTGTTCATCGTTCTCCATTGGTTTACCGAGGTCCCTTGACATGCTTCCCTTACATTTTACTACGCAAAAGCAAGAGCAAATGGAATATTCTGTTTATGAACTGGGAGATTGTCTTTGATGTTAAGAGATCACGCACATCATTGTGACCCAAGATCACAATGTTGTGGCCGGCACGGTTTCCTGTAGTTCATTGTATGGTCCGCGATTGGCAATATGTGCTGCTAATCCCCTTCAAAGGACTTGTGACAGAAATAGGTTTCTTTTCTGTTTTGTTAATCAAAGTGTGGTTATCCTTTTATAATGTTCTTCGTGACAGATCCTTCTACTTGATCTTTTCGCCTCAGTGCATTAGATTCTCCCGAGCACATTTTATCTGTTCTATTTGTTTGACAGTAGGGATAAAGCTTATCCTTTACTTTAACATCACAGGGCTACTGAAATTTGTGTATTGCGTGGATCATTCTCCTGTTGATGGGTTACCTTAAGGAGCTGTCCTGTAGTCTAATTACATCAACTCAAAAGTGCTCTCTATTTTTATCACTTCCAGTTGGAATTTTGTTTTTCAAAAAAAGGTCAACTCGATTAAACATGCACAGTGCATCAACGACTTCACACTGGTTTTCCGTCATTATTTACTTGAAAATTCAAGTCTATTCGACGGAAGTTGTTCACGTCTGAGTTGTTTCTTGGTTTGCTGTTCGCTTGGCTTGTGTAGCTTACCTGTGCTCTGCGAGGTTCAGTGTTCATGCTGATAGCCGGAGTCGTTCCCGTTGGAAATGGTTGGTCTGTATTCCTAAACGAGGTTATCTGTTGGGTTGCCTGACTGCCACACTATATACTTTTGGATTGTCATCGCTGACTAGCAAGTAGGCTACTTGTTTCTTTTTGTGAGAGATGCATATCTGTTAGTTGGCTGTTGTGTTTCAACCGACATTGAAATTGCACGCTCATTGCTCAAAGACCACGTCGTCTGCCGCGGGTAGATCCTCAACTTTTGTTGTTTGAACTGCTCAGTACATCTTAAGCCACTTTTATAAATCTGTCTCACTCGACTGTGCCTTTCTATATACCGGGTGGCTTTTCCACCACTTATTGACGCCAGTCAATCTCTGATTCAGTGAGGTAGCTACCGGAGTGCCCAGCTCAATACACTGTTGGACCGAAAATGAATCAACTGTTAACGTCGGTTAGCGGGTTTGGACCCAGCATACAAAAGATACGGTTCTACCTCATTGCCGGCTGCATTTTTACACTTGCACAGGCTGAATATCCTCCCCCTCAAAGAACGATACTTTTCCTTATTATTATTGTCATGATTATTATTCATGTCTCCGCCACATTCGGTCAGGTGACGTTCGTTGAATATCGCTGGTTTACTCGATCCAACATTGAGTTGGACGTGTTGATCGAAAGCAACCAAACATTTGACGATGGGTTGGAATATGGGAGACAAACTAATCAGCAGCGATTTTACCCAAAAGGGTTCCATGTGAGATGTGGTGTCCAGGGCGGGTGATTCATTGGCGGCATAAGACTTCACATAATGCAGTGTGATTGTGGTGCAATTTGTGTGAGGTGGTCAACTGACGGGAATGAGTTCGTCTTTTTTATCCCGTCATCGGTGATTGAGGCTAAAAGGACTTAGTGCAACAGCATACTTGTTTCTGACTAGGAATATTACTTTATTTTGTTTCTAAACATTTCAATTTCTAAACATCTTGTAAAAAATTTTCCTTGTTGTCAACTTTATTCCACCACAGTAGTGTTGATTGGAGAGATACCCACTGCTTATCAGTCTCTTACTGACTATATTCTTAGTGAAATACCTCTTCTTATCTCTACAGCTTCACGTTCAACAAAACTTTGTCAATAGTTTGCCAGAAATAATGACTTCGTTATTTTCAGTTTGAATGGACTTCTTTTTACTCAACTCTATGCAGTTAGGAAGATGAGATGTTGTAGTTGTGGTCTATATTTGATGTTTTATCTTAATTTCACACTTTTCGTATGTATTGACAGTACTGATTATCACACGCCGATATCTGGCAGAATCGGTTGGAGTACAGTACAGTGCAGCACCAGCGATATTAGTAAAAAAACATGGAATCCGTCAAATAAACTCTACTCAACTAGGGGGAGTTGGCCGTAATTAGTTTAATGAACCCAGAAGCTGCTGCATATAATCATAAAAATGCTATCTTGATGTTAAAGGTCAATGAGGCAATTCCTGAAGTTATTGAGGACCTACTGAAGCTTGCCGTGGCATTTTACTGAACACCTAGTCAGCCTAACGGATCTCAAGTTATATGTGACGTAACAAACTATCGTCCGCCAAAATTCAGCATGGCTAGTTTGCAGCATCATTTACTCTCCTCCTTTCTGTTTTCTGTCATTCTCAGACGGGTTTCGTGAACTCGATGACATTCTCCCCTGATCAACAGTTTCTCGTTGTCAGTCTTGGTCAAGAGCATCGATTGGGGAAATGGGAACTTCGTCGTCCTGTCGATGCGGCTGTGTGCCTAATACCCCTCAATTTACCCGTCAAGTGAGCTATTCTTTTTGATTGTTCGAAACTAGACGTTAACACAGGTAAACCCGGATTACTGCGTCATCTTTTAATAGACCTAGTATCTGTAAAATGGTCGTTAAACCAAACCTCCCTAACTTTTTCACTTTCGCGATATCCAACTGACTGTGACATTCAAACCAACCTGCTTAATGGGACCACCGAAAGCGCATTCAACAAAAACGTTTTGTATCGTGTAACTTGGCAAATAGTTGGTAAATAATCTTGGTTCATACCGTTTGCACACTGCGTGAACTGTCCAGCTAGTTGATCACATGTTGCGGTAATATGCAAGGGCTTACATGTCAAACTATAAGACTGGATATATTTAGCATTGTGTGCCAGTTGTCGATTCAGATGAGACAACGAACTAGTTAATCTATTCTTGATTAACGCAAGTTGTCATGTGAAGTATGCTGGGATCATAATAACGTCAAGTTGATTTTTCTATGCCTGCAATTAAATTGTGGTATAAGTTCACTTAGCGATGTTGTTGCACATTTCATGTCCGAATCAAAAGAAAAGCTGTTCGATTAGCATGAGAGAAAATCTATAGATCACTCCAATCGTACAATTTGAAAACTTTATGTAGTAATTTTGACAGAGACTTGTGTGCACATACGAGAAATGTACAAATTCCGAGCGATCATGTGCCTTGTTGTATACGATGTTTCTCTGAACACTACGAAAAAGTATGTGTTTCTTGTTTATGTTCATATGCTAACCCTAATCCTGAAACGTGCTGCGTGAAACCGGGTGACCTTGTGAAATTGTGCTGATGTCCACAAACACGCATTCTCAACTTACTACTCCTTTAGGGTCGTTTTCGTCATTGTCAAGTCTGTGCAGCTAGAGACAATCGGATCAAGATTACAACCGACGACCTTGATATGAACAGTCAGAGCTGGTGGCCTTTAGATCACCGACTTTTTAGACGCCCTTAGAGATGGTGTTGTTAGAATATTTTGTATGACACGGTAATATCCTAACGATTGGTAGACACATCTACGAGATGTACTGTATCTATCTTATCGGTGGGGTAAATCCCTACGACGACGATGCTGTGATAACTTACATTCACTTTTATTGACAGATAAATGTGCAAATAGTAGCCCGTTTGCCAATTGTTCTGAGGTTTCAAGTAACTATGGAAAAACGGAATAAGTGTTGTTTTACTTTTGTTCACAGTTCACTTGTTAAACACCGGCTCATTTTTTCTTTCCAGCCATCGACAACGGAACTTCTAATGTGTCGGCCGGATCTACGTTCAACTTGTACAAAATAAAAAGTCCCTTTGAAATAACGCACCTGTTTTCTCCCACACGCATCTGCATCATGTACTGCACGGTATTTAGTTATAAACGCAAGTCCTTTTTTAACCGGCGTACACTTCTTTTTTAGGTAGTTTGGGGTCATTCGTTTTGTGACAGTGTAGCCTTTTGCATAACTAGCGCTGGTCATTAATTTGCTCCACATTCACGGTACATTTTAATTCAGTTGGTAACTTTTCAACTAATGAAATGATGCATTTTAGTGCGCTTCTGTTTCGCTCAACTTTGAAGTACAACAAGCCCCAATAGACGTCTGTTTTTTGTTGCTGGTTGTAGTTGGTCGCTTACGTGAGGTGTTCGAAGTGATCTAGTCGAATAAGAATAAAATATGCTGTATTGATCCCTTATCTTACAACGAGTCAAAATTGGGACATGACAAAAAGTGGATATTGAGGTTGTTCATTCAATTCCCTACAGGCAACCATTCCCGCAAAGATATATACACGTGGGACAAAAGAATTATCCCAATTAACGAAGCTGACGACGGGATATACAACTCGAATATGTAGCAGAGCGGTCACCACTTAGATTGCTCTCAAACATCAGTCACACAAACTTAAAGTTGCCCAGCCCATACGAGAACAGATTATTGAATCGCGGCTGCACTCTGCGATGTAAATGTGCGCGGACTTGAATGTGGTGATTCAACCACTTTGCGTTTCCGGACAGGGTCTTTCATTATTGTGACGTACGTTGAATCGCTTTCCTGCAAGCAAGATGGATGTACTCCGTTCGACATCGTGTCGCACGCATTATCCACTGTTTTCCATTGTTCTTTCGTTTGAAGGTGTGTGCATGTAGTGCACCTGGATCGAGCTCCCGTGTAATATAGGCGTCGTCCCAGTATGCGTAAAGCTGCATGAAGTTTCCTAATCCCACCCGAAGTATGACCGGAAGGCTGGCGTCCTTCTTGTTAGCAAGCTTTTTAGGGCGAACACTTCCACAGTAGACGTTTCCTAAACACAAATCCGCAATTTTCCTGACAGCATTTAGTTTCTTGCTCTGATCAAACTTTTATTTTATTAAATGCCATGTACCGACAGTTTGTTTACATTGTTATTACGAATTGAACATCACTCACAATTGGTTGAAGTTCTCATATTCCCGTAGACGTCAGTTAGCTAGTATCGAAGATAATCACTTTACTGGGGTTTCATACTTGTTTGAGCTAGGCAGTGATGCATATCCTTGCTACAATCGGATTTTGCACTCCGGCCACACTCTCGTGAGGCAGTCCTGTTACTCAACTTTAGTCAGGCTTAATGCCGGCTTCCTCGTTTTCTTACGTCAGGCTGTTTTTTTTCCAGCCACAACAACAAAGTGGGGCGTGGTGCACGTTGAGTGGACATACGTGAAGTCAAGTAAAATTGTTGTTCCTAACCCCAGTCATATAACGTTCTCATTGTCCATGTAGTGTTACCACGACAAGCAATGTGTCGCAGATGGCGAGTGTCAAAAACGACGCCATCGACAAACAACAGCCAGGTTTTCAATAGTAGAACAATACCGTAGTCACATTTGCCCTATATATCTTGACACTTAACGATAGCAGTGTTACGCCAGCGCCCAGTTTGTCTCAGGCTAGCAAGCGCCAACCAGATATCAGCGGCTTGTTAAGAAATCTCTTCTCTAACACCAACGCTATCTGTGATACGGTGGTCAATATTTTCCACCAAAACTAGATGGTCACTACTGACCGTGAATGCGAAAACAGGCTTCCGCCGGCCTTGAAGAAGTATTTTACATTTGGGACACGGAGCACCTAGTGTGTCGCAATATATCAAACTCCAAACAGTTTTGGGATCCTTATGCCGCCTGTTCATTGTCGTCGTGCAAAGTGATGATCTACATAGTTTCGGTATATGGTTCTCTTTCCAAGAAGAAGTCCCACGTCGTAAGTCAACTTTATGCATGACAGATTACGAAATTCTACTGCGCACGACGGAGCGTGATGCTAATCCGCCATAAACCCTAACCCAATCTGATGTTTGTTTGTTTGATATTTCCAATAAGTAGTCTCAAAGGACAAAATCGAAGGCTTCTTGCTTAGAAACGACTGTTGCTGACCGTGAGTAGACTCAGTAGTATTTGCATAGTTTCCGGAAGTTGGATTCTTGAATGCGCCCGTGACCGCGAAACTTCGCCCGGTTATCGTGAAACTGCTTTTTACGTCTTTCAGACAAGGTACGAAATGTAACTGACGCCGAAAGCTTTGGTGCAGCTAAGGTTGGTTTGATTCCTTGCTAGTCTGTACACACGTCGCACATGTTTTTCTTAGAACTGAGCGTAACCATCGATTCTTGGACCAAAGAACTTTCTCAGTATTCAAAACTGGAATGAAATGTTCGGTCCGCCATCGGGTGTATCCCCCATCCCCCATGCTGGAGGAGGATCGTCTGAGGTGGGTGGCTTGGAGTGTTTAAGAGTTTGAGTCTCCACTTCTGTATGGGGCTGATGGACAATGAGCACAACAAAATTTTGCTGAAATCAGGACAGCCGGCATAGAGAGCCAGTTGAATTGCGATTAGAACTGCTGTACAAAGCGTCTCAGACGATTTTCTGGGTGAAATATTGGTGAACCGTCTGTTTTCTGGCTTATTCCACCAACTCCAAATGAAGTTGATCTTCCTCGTCAGGGAACAAGCAGCCATGAAACCAGTCTGTTCTTTGCTCTTGCTGAACATGGGTTGCGTTGTCGTCGCCAAGTGCGACCATGTTTTGGTCGATCTCATCATTCCAGACCGACTGCACTTTGTAGGCAATTCCGGTGATCATTCTTTATATATGCTTCTTATGTGGTCAATGATTTAGGGGACGAAGATCCCTTTTGTCCCAAGTACACAAGTTAACATCGAACGGAGCCTTCTTGAAGCTTGGACACGACATTTTAACATAACCGATGTACTGGGGTGACTAGTGTGCAGCTGGGTGATCTGGTTGGTCTTATTTCACATCAGGCACAAATCTAAAATGTCAAGCTCTTCGGATGTTTCCCGTTAATTAATTCACTGAATTTTGTCTTCTTTATCGTTTGTATCACAACTACAGATTTAGTTCATTGCTTACCATTAAGCACCTAGACCTGGTAACTTTCGACCAATAATGTTGATTTGTTTTTACTTTAAACGAGTGGCTTGTTAACTTGATAATCAGGCGCTCTCGGTCAGCTGATAGTGATGATGATGATGACTTGAATGACACGTTGTTTCCTGTGCAACCAACTATGTCGCTCCAATTTACTTTCTCGTGTGCTGTCGGCAATACACATGGAATGAGTGGTACTCACCTTCGGGTTGTTAATGTGATGATTACCGGAGTTATCGCATGTGAGATGTAAGCCCTCGGTGTTGAGTCTACAACCAAATTCAGTATATACTATTGGTGGATTTTGTACTTCGAACTAATGGTTAGGCTGTTCGGTTGTCCACAGAGCCTGCAATTTGGAGTACGAACGTTTTATCACTAAATGAGTTGACGTCATCGGTACGTAAGTGGATGAGCGTTGCATAATAGATCTTAAGGATACCGCTCGTATATACAGCTGTAGGGTGTACCCTTGACTCGAAGTTTTGTTAGCCACTTCTTATCTTTGATCTGATGCCGGATTAGCTGTTCGTGGATTTTTGGCTTCGTCCATCACGTCTTCATTTGAACTTCTGTGTGGTATGACATCTCGTCTGGCGGTAATATCATGTCACTCCAAATGCCAAATTAGACAGGCGACCGGTAAATCAGTTATAGAAGTTTCTCAATCCTAGTTCACGTTCGGTTATTGGTAAGCAGACTGCTTATTTAGTATTTTCCATTTGTTGCCAAGATAACGAAAAAGCGCAGTGAAATTAACAGACTGAATCCCTCGAACCTTGTGTTGGGACATACAAAGTAGTAGTTGATCGGCGTATGATTAACCCGTGTTTTAATTCCGGTTGTGTGGATACACGTCTGCTTGGGAAGATAGTTATCAATGTTTCCGACCTCCACACTATTTTCCCCATAAAATACTGAGTAGCTACCTTATCAGTGGTGGTATGTGATTGTATTGTTGGTAATCGGTGCTTCTTGGTATTATAAGTACTTGATTTGACAACTGGACCGTTTCAAGAGGACAACGACTTCAAAGCACATACGTGAAATAATCTTTTCATGTGGTTTCGATGATAGTGTCCCTCAGGGACTGTCCGGTGTTAAAAATAGTTCTCTCAAATGTACTTAAAAAGACTACAAATGGTACGTAGTATATATTGAGCAAGTAAATTTCGTTCACAGCCGCAACTATTAATCATCACAGACACTAAATAGCGCGAATGCGTGGTGTCCATAATAAGGAGACCAGACAACATCTGAGTCAGTTGTTGAACCCGGTAGCCAACACAACGAGCGAAGGCGAGCGGCAGTATGATGCAACTGAGGTTGTCAAAAATAGTAGCACAAGACGTCGGTGCTTGGTAGAAAATAATTTTCGGGTCATTTAACAAAGTCAGAGAGTAGAGTTAATAGCATTAGTAAACCGATGCAATCAGAGGCTTAAAATCTAAATAGAATTGCGAATTGACAAGATCAGCTGTGCTTGTAAACGTGGTTCGAATGAGAACGAAAGACTACACGGCAGAATCTGATGCTATTTCAGCGCTACCTTTCGAAACGAGTTCGATATATCTACTCACCGGCCTGGTGATTATTTACAAAATTGATTGACTCAAAAATCGGTGCCAGAAGACCATTGGTGAATTATGGCAGAGTAGAATTGGTTCAATTTTTTATTTAAAACAACCGGTTTTATTTCGACCTGGTGGATCAAGTAACCATAGTTAGTCAGACTAGTGTCCCTTGGTCTGCCCGGCACAGTCCAGTTTAGTCTAGTAGATGAGTGAGGTACACAAATTTTCACACCACATCAAGGTGCAGCCTGTTCGTGACGGAACGTGGTCAGGGTGAATGGTCATCCATACACTAAGTTAATCACGATTTGTGCACACAGAAAATGCTCCACGTAGGCTTGACAAGTGTATGGTTCTATTTACTGCACTTATCTCCTTGTGGTTCACTCACTAGAATCCTGTTTGTAATAAATGTTGGGTTGACCGCTTCAAAATTTTCGGGTTTATCTTGATTCGATACTTGCTGCTCGCACGGCAGAACTCACATCGTTCAGTCCTCTACCTTGTTTTGTCTGTTTGCCCGTGGAGATTTTTTTATATCTGGCACGCAGTTTGCGCTTATTTCTGCTGTCTCCGTATACCTCGTAAGAATGACCGAAAACAGTTAATCTCAATCTTGATTTCATGCACTTAACTTGCGTTGAGGAAGTTTAAACATCACTGATTTAGCAGTCAGCAACTTTTTAACCAGTTTTTTCATCTGTGTTTCTAGAAAATGACATTTTGTTCGGATCACAATATATTCAATCCATGTACACATGTTTGATATAAGTTGAACGATTTTATGCTTGTTTAATAATTGTGTATATAATCAAGAGGAATCACTTTTGTCCCATTCGGCTGGGTTGCCACTGTTCAATTTAACTTTATCTGTTGAAGACTTAATTCTTTCACCTACGGTGGGTAGTTCTTGAAACAAATCTCCTGTGGGCGTCAGAACAATCACATCTGAGGTCTCTGCAAATTCTAGTGGTGCTTCCAAACCGTGCACTGGTTCCCCTTGTTCATTCCAAAATGGGGATCGAACACGCTCACCTTTACGCTGTCTGAAAGCCATCACACGAAATGCATTGTTCAAGTAATCCCTTAGCTTGCCTAAAGCCATGGGTTCTGTGAAGAAATAACCGGAACCAAATTGAATTTGCGCTTGTCGCAGTACAGCCCCCATTACAGTGGGGTCGATTGGGGCCTTACCTCCGGATCCGTTGTAGTTGTGAGTAACAAGATAGTGTAGACTGAATAGACTTTGTAATAACCGTAAACAAAGTCGGGGTCCTAATTCGTGAGGTTCTCCGCGGACCATGGTTAAACATTTTTTATACGCCCATAACGGAAGAGGAACTGTGTGGATGCCACCTATGAAAATCTCTCTGGGTTCCTTCGGATTAAGTATAACGATAGGGTTTCCGACCAGGTTATGCGCTTTTGTTGGCGATGAATGCGATGAGGTTGGTAGGCGCGTTCGTTCCGCGTTGTAGTCGCAGCGGACCGTTTGTTCCGAACAACGGTTTGTTGCATCTGTTAGAGAATTGAGTCGACATTCTTCGCGATCAACGTCCATCGATGTGAACCCCATCATCTTGTACGGTTTCAATGCATTGATTCCTGTAGACAACACAGGTGTTTGATAGGGTGGTCGAGCGTACGGCCCACCCGGCCGCCGGCTAGATCCAATAACACGTGCGTTGTCGTACAAGCTGGACCAGATTGAACGACTGGTGCCTCGAATTCTTCGACCTCTGAACCGGTTCACTTTAAATGGTCGATATGGGTTGCTGTTTGCTTGCAACTTAGGCACGTCGCTAGGATTCCAATTGATTGCGTCGTTGTTTGATGGAAGCTGCCAATAAAGGTGCAAAGAGTAATTAAGTCAAAGGAATCATAATTTTGTAAGGAGTAAGTTTTTGAGCATGACAGTCAAAAGGTACCACTTTTGACACGTTTCTTTCTCATATTGTCATTAATCGTGAACGTGACTTTAGTCTGAAAACAAACCAGCAGACCTTAACTGAAGTGGACAAGACGATCGCGAGTAGTGTTTACAACTAAACTGATGATGAGAGAAAACTGACAGGGTTTGAGCATAATGGACGAGCTGCGGACAGTTGATCAGGAAAGTTTTGTAGTAGTTCAGAATTTTTGAGTTATAAACGGTTATGAAAATGGCAGACGATCTGAGCTTGTAACATGTGATCGGTAAGCGCCGTTCAGCGCTTCGTCTCTGCTGAATTTCACTAATCAGTAGATATGCTAATGCGTCTCTGTCAACTTGACTTCTGTTACTTGACCTTGGAGACGCAAACAAGCGCCATATTTATATCTCTTGTGAATGTATTTTGAAAGCTTTTAATTGAATTCGGATAGTAACTGTCAAAAACTGTAACCACGGAGGTAAAATTTCTGTCTTGGCATTCCTCATTATAGAATCATTTCGGTGTTTCTTTGGGTATCACAAAAACCATTATGCATTTAAACTGATTGTAGTCAGTGTTCATTAGTACACAGTCAATGAGCGCATCTCGTAAGTCGAGAACGTCTTAGTTTGTTCGAACCGTAAATACTTATGTCATGGTCCTTCGTGGGTTGATGCGAGTAGTCACTGAAGAAGGTTTGATATTCCTAATGTTTCTTGTATATCGTAATCTTTAACTGTCGAACAAAAATTGTACAGAAAGAAATTAACATCATACTCGGAGCAGACTAGACAATCTTGTCATGCCCTGGACCAGTGCACAGTGCTTCGAATGCATGCAACCTGTAACCAAGAATACCTCGCTGAGTACATTAATGGCACACAAATTAGTATAGTAATCTCCACCGAATGGGGACCAAATTGTCAGTTACACACAGAACGAAAACGTTATCTACATAGCGAGCTACTACTCATATCGTTTCCAGTCAGCTGAAATCGTAAGAGAAGTCTACGCTAGTGTGATAGCCGACAAGCCGAAGTTTGAATAGTACTCAGAGATCACCTAGACTGAATGTCGAAATACGAGAACACATACAAAAAGTTCAGCCCGCAGATAACGAGAGCACTGCCCTCGTCGTGTCTGGTCTGAATCTGCTAACTCCACTTTTGTCCCACCCCACGCTTATCTCTTAGAACTCCCGAATGTAATACCATGTCAACCACTGCATACCTCTTCTTGTGATCTATCTGTCATAACTACTCAACCTTGCCCAACAAATCAAGTTATTGATGAGTAGTAGGGGATTTTGATTTTCATATAGATTGAACATCACCCACAATTGATCGCAGCTGTCGCATTCCCATAGACTTTCCAGTCG
>JTDE01001993.1:65827-79023 GCA_014338405.1 Paragonimus skrjabini miyazakii
ATTGGCTCGTAAGTACCAAATAACGAATAACACGGTTATTGTTGGTTTCTTTGTTCATAGCTCCCAGGTACTGTGGACGTTAAATTGGAAGTTTACCGTGTTATTGGTTATTTGGTACTGACGAGCCAATACGAAATGCTAGCATCTACCAGTGTTCGTCTTCTAACTGTTTTGTGTCTAATTATATGAACTTAAGATACTTGTGTTCGATCCATCTGCTCAGTTATTTGAAAACGTGACTTGGTCACGACAAAGGTATGAGAAGAACTGTGGCGCTACATCACTGTTGTCTCTGTCAGCCAGTACGCATCGAGTGAGCTGATCACATCAGCCATACCGCCGTTCGCCAACGAGCATTTAGAAAACGCTTTGATAAGCGACCAGTTAGTGAGGTGATACAAAAGCACTGGCTGGGTCACGTAGTCCGCATTCCAGCTTTGCGTTTCTATCGCATCGAACGTTTTTCGAAACCACCAAGATTGGGGTGAATTCATGCGATCATCTCACAACGACGTTACCAGGAAAGCTGAGGACGCTGACTCTTCCAATAAATACAGTCTGAAGAACCTCGTGAGCCCTCAAATGGTTGACTAAGTACTCTATCCGGTCTGTCAAGTTGCCACATTCACTGGCGCGCCTGCATCCGTTTCATTACTATCCACTAATTTAATAGCAGCTTTCTGCTCATATACAAGTGACCTCTTCAATAGATCAGATGTTACGAGTAAACTCGTAGATGAGCAATAAAATGTGATCAAAGGGAGTGGAATTTGTGACAGAAATTAGACAGCAATCTACATAGTTCCACCAAGATCTGTTACTTTGGTTTGTTGTAAACAAGACTTTGAACATTTAAGTCAATTTTTGTTTTCCAAAATGTAAAGCACATGGACCATTTCTCATACTATCAAATATTTCATTGTCATTGGTGAAATTAGAAACAGGGTATTTCATTCTTGACGGTTCGGTAATGTATTCAGAGCATAAAAAGGTCACTGACTCTGAAAAAATTAAGCCACCAGTTTCAATCGGTTAACTGTATGTATAACTAATAATTTATATGGGTGTAAAATTGTTCGGCTCAGCGAACTTTACACAAGTGCACAGACAACTAACTTTCAGAACTACCGTAAAGTGATCAGAAATGTCACGGCTACTGAACGTTTAGAGTAAAACGCAAGTTTGTCTGCAACCACTCTGGAAGACACTGTTAGGGTTGTACAAGTGTGAACGCACGATTGCTTGCTCATATAAACATGGTTAAGCTCGGTTCACAAGGAATAGTGATGAGAATAATTCGGACAGATTATCATCATCAGGGTTTTCGGTTTTGAGCCATATTCGCGGACAAAATGACTCGGGCTGCCATTGGTTCTGACAATGGTCCACAAAATTGTAAAGTAGTATATAAAGACAAATGCGTAACGAAGAAAAAAACGAAGCAGATAACAGATGAATGTAACGAAAAATAACAGTCAGTAAATTTGATGATGCAAACATGTCACTGACTGCAACACAGTGGGTATCGTAGAGTATTTCCAACCAGCTGTGTGAATCATCACGTACTCCCCAACCAGAAATACGGCGTCTTCCAACCTGACTCAATGGAACGACCAAGACTTTCATTCTGTGACTACGTCATCGCCTGGCTGATTTACGGTTTTTATCAACTATCAGCAAACACACTGAACAATGCGTGGCGCCGCAGACGGTCCGTCTGCATACGGTGTACATGAACGGAAACAGCGAAGACTACACATCTTCACTATTACGATTATCGGTCGCAAACTTGCATATTTACCAAACATGCGCCGACGGACTGTCACGTTGTTTATAAAGTCAGACCATTTGGTACAGACTAACTGTCGGAGACAACGTTGATCAAATACCGGATGTTTGTGTGTCTTCCGCACGAGTGGACCAGGTCTGTGATCCGTAAAGCAAATCACGATGCGCACACGCTTTGTAAATTTTGCCTTTTGATCGATGGTTGGACTTTTTGCGACGCCACATGTGATGAACGTAATGACTCCGCTATCCTCAAGGACACCACAACAGTAATGTTGCAAGCTGACGAGTTTACACCGTCTAACTACGTGAACCAATCGACACTCTCGAGCGACCTATCTGTAGTCATAAAGACTGGGTCAGTGCAAACCGGATTTTGTGACAATACTTTCTACTTTGAGGGCGCGTAGTGCATACCATGCAAACCAGGCGTATCATTAAACCGATTTGGCCTAGTCTGTAAGAAGACTAAGTGAAGCGATACCATCAGCACACTTGATACCAGTCAGTTTACTATCTAGTATAAACTTCACTCTGAAACATCCGCATCATCTGAATTCTCCTTCCAGAATATAATGAGACAAGTCTTGATCAGCGATAATTGTCTATTTGCAAACAGCATGCAGCATAGTGTGGTAAGTGGATCAAGGGTTCAGAACGTCTAAACTGCTGAAACACGTATTGTGAATAATCTACTAACAGCTCAAGGTTTATTGTTGCTCTTACATAAGTTGAGACTTGGCTACTAGAAGACTTACAAGACTTGTGTTTTATTGCCACCTTCGCATTCACATAGACTTTCCATCCAGCCTCGTTTGACAGGAAGTACCATATTTGATTGCCACTGTCATTAAGGCTCCTCATTGGTACATATTTTTACAATTACCAATGCTTTGATTTCTGTCTGCATTTTCATAAGTCAACCGAGTTGACCGTTCTTTCCTTATGATTACGAACGAATACCCAGCCACCTTCGTTTTTTGTTGCTCAGGTTGTCCGTTCGTCTCGATAAAAGACACAGTTATTGTCCCATTAACCACAGGCTATGGCCTCACAACCAGAACTTCCCTATTAACTGAAGTCAAGATGAAATTTGCTACATTTTTCTATTACTGATAATTAGCGAATTATTTCGGCTAATATACCTTGAACAGTATCCGCATGTGCTCGAAGCTTTCGTGCTAAGGTAGCCCGACGTCTGATTATTGCAGCCAACTTCCGTTTATGTTAACGCCCAGTAGATCACATCGAAAACATCGCACATAACCAAGGTGTGATGAACTGCTTGATAGTAACTCGCGGATCACAAACCCTGGCAAATACACAGTACATCTGAACTACTATCAAAATACCGCTCAGCAAATTAATGATTTCTGTGACTTCAACTTGCACAGAAGTCTTAGTCGAGGGTCATCGATTGGAGTTAACAGGATAGTTACTGTGTCTCCTATCGAGACGATCGGGCAACGTAATCATTACTCACAGCCGAAAGTGGTTGAGCGTTCATATGCCATGATAATTCGGTCGTATCTAATGTGAGGTCAATGGCCCAGTGGTCAGCACGGTTGCCTCATGAAAGCGTGGCCGGAGTTCTAGTCCCGGCCGTGACAAGGATATTCACTACTGACGAGCTGTACTGAGAACGAAACTCAAGTCTAGAGCTTCTTGTCGGAACTGGCCGACTGGAGAGTCTATGGAAATGCGACAGCTGCGATCAATCGTAGGTGATGCTCATTCTATATGAAAAGCCAGCTTAGTTGAATGCGTTTACTCTACTCGGATACTGATCGTTACTCATTCTCGCACGATATCGTTCCCGGTTCTGAACAAGTGTAAGTAAACTGTGTCGTCAAATCATGAGTAATCTGTAGCCAGGTTGATTATACAGTACTAAATTTTATGCATTTTTTAAATGGTCGCCTGTCTTTGGTACATTTATAACTTTTAGTTTCAGCGTAATTATACTTTTTAATAGTAAATTCGTTTGCTGATGTTGCTTTAAGTGAATCAGAGTAGAAATGACATTGTAACGAACTGTTGGAATAAATTAACGTACAGTAGACTGAATATCATTAGCTTAAGGTTCAGTAACAGTCGATTAGATATACTGTCTGATTAATCTTTGCGCTTTGAGTTTTGAGATGTGTGGATGTAGTTGTGATCTATTTTTGGTTATGATAAATGTGCACTTTAATGTCAACGTTGGTCGTCTTCTGGTTACATTGTTGATGTGTTTTCGAGTTCCCCAGTTGATCGTGATCGTCTATCATCATCCCTGATGTTATTATAAAGGATCACTGTCATGTCTGACAAAAGATTGTGTGAATCTTTTTAAATGATAAATATTGCCAGAGAAACGGACGTTGACATGAAACGTTCAGATTTTGACCAAACGACTCGAACTATCAAGGTAGCAAATGTCTTAATCAGTCTCACCCATGGAGAAGGTGATGTCAAAATCGTTTCAGCTAACTTGTAACATTTGTAGGTCCGTATTCTCGCCACCCACATGCAAGCGTACAGGCGTGATGATGTTGTTACGCGTCTGTTTTGGTGGGGGTGACAGTTAGAGTATTCTGCACTAGGACTGTTTCAGCAAACAGGCTGGGACAGGCGTGCAGAAGCACACACAAATTGATCAGCCCTGTTGGACACGGCAATGCACGAATGCCCCGTTTGACACTGCACACATTTACAAAAATGACACGTTTGCGCATGTTTCTGGTTACCCTAACATGTGTAACGTACCCGAAAACCTCAAGTTTTACATGTTACACATAAGGACCACACGCGTACAATATTCGACAAACGCTGGACATTGTGTGATGCGGTAGGTAGCTTGTTTGCTGCCAGGCTGACGGACTGAATTCGTAAGTAGACATTCTAGAAACGCCGAATTCTTCAGAGATACAGCCAAATGGGTGCCCAGCTATCTCAATGCCTGCTTGATTGCTGTCCAAGTTCAGGCAATTGGTATTGTATGTAGGTATGCATGTAACACGTTTGTTCATGACAGTATCGAACAGGCCGACGGAGGGAACAAATGCTCCAGATCAAATATGATCTTCCTGTTTGTTTAAAAGATTTACTTATTTAGTCAGCCCTAATCCCGTCTAGTGTGCAAGTGGACCATAAGAGCAATGTGTCCGACTGTGATGCGGAAAATACAACAGAGGCGCATCCTCAGTGTTCTCGTTTTTAGTTGACAATGCTACCTGATCAGTGAACGACGGTTACGCTCTGATTTTTCGCAACTTGAACCAAGCCATCGGTAAAAATTGACGTCCATTTCAACCTGACTAAAAAGTGCACCGCTTCTGACTATAGGCGCTTGTGATTTTGTACAATCAAGAACAACCGTTCTTCCGGCAGAATTTATCAGGGAGGATACAATCTGACATGGAGCGAAGCTAGAATGGATGTTGAACAATGTTTGTGCTAGCTACTCACTTCTGTTTTTAACAATGAATTCATGATAGTCGGGCAAAAGTGAACAAACTGTTTTGTAGACTGCTGAACACTTGGATTAGAGAGACACTTGAATTACGCTGTCGCTGATCAGATTAGCTGTTCTTTTACGCACTTCCATGGCCTGATTATCCACTCGTCCAGGGTGAATAATGAACTTTGATACTGTCGGTTGTTTTGTACATCGTTTACTCTACATATTGTGTGTTAAGGTCATTCATCTAGCTATCATTTAGCACTCAACTCATGATGGCCTTTAACGTCATCCAGAACTAAGGAGTTGTAAGCAGTTTCACATCTGAAGTTGATGACTTCGAACACATATTAGTACATATGACAACAGTACATAGCTGGACTTTTCAAAATTCTGTAACAAGGAACCGCTATCTCGACTCATTTCTGCAGTAAAATGTCTCAATGATTATCTTCAAGTGATGACCATACCGGTTCGGTTCTGTGAAATGCCTTTCACGTTATCCCATTCTGCAGAGCCTAACTTCCTAACCACAACGACATTAATATGTTCGGTATCCACATAAGTCCAAGGAAGCTCAAAGTATGTTTTACACATCCAGGCTTTCGGCGCGCCCCAATAAAATTCACTCCGGTTACATAACTCAACTCAGTTTATTTCCCTGTAATTTGAACAATATTTATCAGACTTTAAAAGGACCAATCAAAAAGACGTTACGTAACCAGTAGATGAAGGATTTTGCTGTAACCAGAATAATTCTGAGTATTCCCCAGTAAACTCAACTGAACAGACAAGTTCTGACTGTCACAAACGGATAAAGTCTGTATTTAAAATTAATTAAGCTGGATGACGCTGTGGAATGACTAAATGCAATTGGCCATATCATACACTTAAATAAAAAATGTGCATGATTCATTGCATTTTGTACAAGGTTTCCAAAGTCAGTGTCCAACAGCGTGAAGTAAACAAAACTGACGTTTTGATCATGTTTGATCACAAACAAAAACTTGACAACCAGAAGTAACTCGGTGCCCAAAAGAAGTGAAGGATTGGCATAACAAAAAGCTAAATTCATGAGAAGTCGTGTGTGGGTCATGACTTGTTCGTGAATGCTCAAACAAAATATGTCCGTTGGCGACCACCTGCTCAAATGACAGGCTACTGAAATGTACTTGGAGTTGAGATGTGCTGCGTTTTTAATGACTTACGATTAAATTTCAAAATTTCTTCTACAAAAAATGATTAGGTGATGTTTTTTCTCGGGAGAGGGCACATATATTTTTGTTGCATTGGAGGAGTGATTGGTTGCTCTACGATCCATACTGGAAGGATATAGATTAACTACTATTGCACATGTTGAGTTCCATCAAGCATGTGTCAAGCCTGTGAGATGAGTCCAGTGGTGTAGACTGTAAATGATAATGGAGATTACTTAGTAAAATGGTAGTTTCAAATAAAAAATTAAAAAGATTGTCTAACAGCCAGCCATTTCCAACAGGATACAATCTGAGTAACGTAAAGCTATTCTTCTTATCTCCAGATATGATATCATATGTTCAGAATTTAGTCAAGCTGTTTAAACACGCCGTTAAACTAATAAACAATGAATAATTGCTACAAGTTACACGTATGACAGACTTGTCAGCACCAACCGGTGAGAAAACTAGTCAGGTACACCAACGAATCCGCATTCTCCTAATTGTGGCATTAGGTGCATTTATATGATACAACTGTCTGGCTGGTAGTGGTAAACAGAACCGCTTCAGTTTCTAACATTACGCCACGTTTTAGATAACGCAATTTCTGGTGAAACGGGGTGAAAGTGTTTATGTTACGCTTAGTAGAAACAGGGACGTTTACATAAAACGGCGTATGTTGCTTGAATCTTCATATCCGGATCTAAAATGTTCACTAAATATAGCAATTTTTCATTTTTATTTTTAGTGCTTCACTTTTTGATTAATAAGTGATCATCGAAAAGATACGAATATAATAAAACATTGAGATAAACATTGAAATAACACCGAAATAAAACAGAGGCAGTGTCGGTGAAAAAAGCTATAGCTTTCGTAACTAATCGAAGACTGTTATTCAAAACGTCCATCTATTAGTACGGTCTTCAAGCGGACTGAAGATTTATCCCTGGCTGATCAGGCTTTCCAAATATGTCGCTTATGATTTCGACTGTCTTCATCATTGAACTCACTCAACTTCATGCTGGTGTCTTTCCCGATCTTCCGATCAACTGAGCTTATACTAATTTCTGGTTGCCTGTTTGCTTCCATGCCCTGTGCTTTTTTCTGCTGGTTTGCATATATCTGGTTTTTCCTGCCAACCTGAAGTATATGCAGTTGTCTGTTGTCTAACTACTTCGTTTGACTGTAATGAATTATATGTAAAAGGTAATAAAAATCAGATACTGGATGGCGATATAGGTGTGACAGTAAACAGTTTGTATAGAGATAACAGCTAAAGCTGATACTCCGTCCAACTCTTAAGACAGTATTACCTACATAACCTTTAGCTGTTCGACGACACTGACCATCTCCGTCAATTGATTACTCTTCTACATCTCGAAAGGTTTCATGGCAACACATGAGAAAGGAATCACCAAGTACTCCTACAACTATGGTCGCGGAGCCAGAATAACTTACTAACGTCTCTAAATATCTAGCACATTCTGCGATTGTGCTATATAACACCAGCTTGGGCTGACGTGCAATCCCCGTTATTATGTGTTTTACAGCCGAAAAACTGTATTATACCAAGGTCCGTAAGTGCATGTCTAAAGGCTCTCAGCAAAAGTCTATGAAATTTGTTTGTCGTGTTGTGCTCCATTTAGCAGATTCCGTTTTCATTTAATAGATTTCAAAAATAAGACGGTGCCACATTCCAGAAAGAGGTGGTGTATGACGGTCAAACATTTCACCATGTACGCTCTTGTTTTTACTTTTAAATCATACACCGTGTGGCATGGTTGTGACATAAATCGGTGTTTGCAGATTTGTGATTGGCTCTCTGAATCAATCACTCACGTTGTGGATGCAAGCATGCACCCATTCATGGTAGGCAATTGGGCATCCCAGCGAGTAAGTTGGGTCATGTGACCTACTGGATATTTTTCGCTGAAAGGTCACGATGTAACTTTCCCGTCCTCAATAATCTGTAATGAAACCTTACGCAGAATTTTATCCGATTGACGTATTATAATCACAGCGCCGATCAGTTAACTAATTTTGGCGGAACAATATTTATCCCACAACTTTTATGATCAAGGCTCGGTGACGTTAACCTCAGGTATGCTTGAACATCGTTCATTTTCGTCCTGTCACTTCAAGCTGAACAAGACAGTGTGTTCGGTTCAGCTAAAATAAGGCAATCTGTGCAATGATTAGTGGCGACCAAATGATGCGAACGATGAGTCCAATGCAACATGTTTGATCAAATCCATAGATCTGAATATGATCTATGCGGCTACTTCTGTCGACCCACTTATTTGTGACATGTGATCTGTGGTTCGACTGAATATTTTTTTATATCGATCCCAGCTGTATGTGAAGAGGGTCAAGTTGTCCACTCTAATGAGAGTTTCGGTTACAGCAGCGTTTGTGATATCATCCACAGCATGCACTATGTAATAGGGGGAAATTTCGGGATCAAAGAATTTCCCCGTTATAGTTGTGTTTTCTTAATAACAGCATTCTCTATTGCAGTAATCTAGCACAGTTGTATTCTATAAGAGTACAAAATCTGAAGGTCTCTGATACTGAGTATGGTCATAATCATGTAGTTTCCAGTTTTTCATAAACCACGATTTTGTTTACTTACTGCAATTCACAATAAAGTATTGTTTCGTAACACTTATATCCCTATTGCCTAAGTGGGACCTATATTCAGCGCTCCCCTTCTAACAAGGGATTCCTCCACCTAGATTTAGTATACATGGAAAAATTGCAGAACACTTTCTGAACAAAGACCTACACTTAACGGAAAGCATTTTAGACAGCCAATATGAATAGTTGTCGTTTGAGATACCTCTGTGTACAGTTTATGTGCAACTTTTATATCTGTATTCAAAAAATGCCACTTCGTCCTTTTTTTCACAGCTTCTTGTGCTGATGTCAAATAATAACGACGTCAGATTGTGTTGTGGTATTTAATTAACGGAACTGTTTAAAACTCCTAAAATTTGGTTATCTACTAACGATGTAAGCATGGGTTGTAGGTCTGTTGACAAATGCTTGTTTCTTTTCTGCTGTAAACTAGTTGTACGGTCGAAACTCGAGTGTATTTCCATCTAGAGGTTATGGCGTTGTAGCACTGATACAGAAATGAGCAAAACCTGAAAAAAATAATTCTCTTCAAGGTTCTAGCTCCGAACCAAGTGTCTAGCTAAATTATACTTCAGACTGCAAACTTACATAATACGGGAGCCACATATTTTTAAAAATTACAGGTCTAACAGTGTCATATATGACTTCAATGAAAGGTGAATCCAACATTGACATTCATCCTACCGCTTAATCTAATGCATTCTTCTGCCTATTCACCGTACAACCGTCTGTCTTCACAGCGGTCGTGGCTAAGTACTTTCGACAATTCAGAGCCTTCCATCCGTAGTCTTTCTGAACAATGCTGCAACAGGAAGATTTACAAATCAAAAGTTTTTTATACAACCGTTAAGGACGCTGTCACTGGCAGAGTTCAGAATGACGTTTCTACAGTTTCTACTGGTCCTACCATTCACCACATCAATATCGAAGATTATTTATATTGTGATTCAAATTGCAACTCTGCTCTTTGGTAATATTTTGCTTTTCTTGGAGTTGGTGACCATTCCCCCCCCAAAGCTCTTTTTTAAAAATTACACTGGTGGAAGTTGACAGTTTCTTACAACGTTTGCTGCCAAGCATGCTGACAGGTAGCCAATTGAATAGATCTATCGGAATTACTTAGTCGATCACACAAATATCATCACTAGATCCATCAGCCGACTATACGTGCAGGGCAGTATGCAAATTCCCAGTTGTTACACTGTTAGTGAATTCAATTAATCTTCATTAGTTAACGTTAAACGTCATTTTGGATAGCATGGAAGAAGTATCTACGCTATTTCGAAATGACATTCATTGCCGAACACCCTTTTAGCCCAATCATTGCTTGATGCTTGAGCAGCCGTTATGTACGTTTTTAGCACGTGCAGTCAGCTCGCCGTTCTATACATGTTGTATGTGACCCACACTGGTGAGTTAAAATTATCAACGTTACATATGTTGTTGATTTGTTCTGGAGAACGACCCTATCAGTTTGGTGGTACTATTAACAAGGTCAAGTTGCGTGTGACTTTTTGGCTTGTATACCGTGAAGCTACCACCTATAGCAAGCTGATGCTGTTAGACAGACCACCCTGAATAACTTTCAACGACCCATAAATCTCTGAATCAAAAGTATTGTCAATAGTGAGATAGCTGTTTTACTTAAAGTTGACCATATAATCACTTGTTTTTGAGTGCTGGGTGCTTTGATATCCCCAACCTGATATACAGTGGAGTTATTAGCAAAGATACGAGCATACTGAATTCCGAAGACGTTAGCCCTTTCTTGACTAGAAGTTGTGATACTATCTTCACCGCCTAACATGCTCCTACCACCAAGATGTCAGACCCCTTTCTTTCATCCAACTAATGTGACCGTTATCCTGTTTAACTGCATCTGTATGGCATATATTTGAAGAACTAGATTGTGCCGCATCAAGCAGTAACCGAGCAAACTGATGAGTTATTTCGTCTGTCACATTGTATAATTCCCCGAAACTCAGCTTGATCGGTCTATAAACACACGGGGCTAAACCACTTTCAACAATCGCAATAACTCGAACGTTCTAAGCATAACACTATGCTTTGACCAGCACAGAGTGCACACCCTATGTTGCGCAAGCTTTACCAAGTCATTAGCCATTGTTCAGTCATATTCTGCTCACCTGCCCTTCATTCTACAAGCAAGATTTATCTCACCTTGATCCGAGTGTAGAAAATACAGCAACCCATTGAACGTATTGTTATTTTCACGGTATACACAAGAGATACACACGAGGGGTCAGACGTTTTCATCAAAAAAATATGAATTGCACACTCAGTTTGCAGCCGAATCAAACTTGTTTATTAAGAGCAAAGTAGAAGCATTTACAGTCGGTGTAATCAAGGCACTGGTGTCGAGCTGCTCAGCTATGTATCTTGCTGTATGACCACATACAAAAACCGTACCGCATCTCTACCGAACATCGACTTCGTTAACTTTGATACTTGTAACATAAGCACATTGACTTTTGGCACACATATAGCTATTTAAACCAGCAAGAAACAGTACAGCAAAGATACTCGTCCTAATTTTTTCGAGGGAAGGGCCAATTAAGTTGATCTATCTATAGCTGACATTTCCTCAAGCATAATCGAGCAGAGAAAAGTTTCTGACTGTTCTAAAAGCGCAGATAATACTCTTTGTGCTTATGGCTCTTAGCGGTGTATTTTGTAGTGTTACTTACATTTTTGTTTTGACCGTCTGATTATAGTTAACAGAATAGCGGTGTTAAAAATATGATGCCGTTCTGCTTATGAAGGTATTAAAAACGTAGGTCGTTCACTTATTTCTGCTAAGGTAACTTTAAAATTAACCATTCTAAAGCTGTTTAAAATTGTCAATTTGCATAAAGCTTTAGTTTGCGATGGCTGGTTCACCAGATAACCCCATAACGCTGTCTGTTCTAATACTCACTGACAGGAGAGTGTAATTCTATCTGTATGTGAAAACTGATCACATGCGCGCGTCTTCCGGTCCGTTTATACGACACCTTAGTTTGCTGATTAGCAGAGCCAATACACAATCGAGTATAGTAGCCCGTCCAATAGTTGCGAACTTCGTTGAGTTCACATGGCAATCTTAACAACTGTCTTGATTTCTTAAGCGAGCATTAACAGAGAAAACGGGTAAGCCTGAGTGCGACTGGTTTTTCTGTAGCGTTGCGTGAACGCTAGTGTATCAAGCCGATGTACTCTGGATATTGCAGGAAAAAGCAGGAAGGCATTGTAATCATGCATTCACAAGAACTCCGTCTAAACACTTTCATCTTTATTGCAGCTGACAAGGTTTTGATATCAGACGATGGAACCGAGTTTCGAACATTGAAGTAACCGCACAGTAGTTGTTCTGTTCATCCAGGGATGCTTGAGGTTAGTAGGTCATCGGAGATGAATAGAAGTCAGCTGAATATTCAAGTACTTTTTATAGCATGAGTTTATCGCCTCCCCCAGAACCGAAAACACATTAGCTCTGAACTGAACAATCATTGGACAAAACATTACGAAGGTTGCTGTTGTCAAAAATACAAGCTCGATCGCTGTGGAAAGAATCAAGAAAACCAGTGGTAAGTAACAGGTATTTCAAAAACAGCGAACAGATAAGATAACACTAGGAAGAAATAAAGCCAATAACCTATGAGGCACAGCGAAGTTACTCATGACCCGATATGTTGTCCACTCACAGCAGTTGCAAATGTTTGCCTTTACTGAATCACACCACACAGTCATGTCGAACGCTCGAAGGTTTGCTTAAACGGACTCAGAGGCACAAAGGTCATCTGTAATCCAAAACAAACATGCATCCACGTTACGAAGATGCACGCTCTCATACGAAGATGTTCATCGGGTTACATCTCGAATAGCCTATTAAGTTCACTGACCTCAGGGCAAATGGGACATTTTGCGATCACGGTGGAAAAAGTAGAAACGAAAAGCCAAGTCATAAGTTGATGGATTTACCCAAGTGACCAACCTTAGGATCATTTTCAATAGAAGCAGTTAGGTGCACTTGGTTCCCTTTAAACACGGTTTAGTGAAAAGTTAGTACAAAACCACCTGGGGAAATATAACATTGAAACAAAATAACATAAGTTAACCAGAAGCTGCAACCG
>JTDE01001993.1:79123-89562 GCA_014338405.1 Paragonimus skrjabini miyazakii
AATAGAGAATATTGTGCAATTCTACGTCGAGTATCGCCATACTTTCCTTCGGTCTTCAGCGAAAACATAGACGCCAGTATCAACTGAAGTTTGTAAGCAGTTTTACCTGCAAGTCAAAACTAATATGGTGAATATCAGATAACGGTTTCAACAATGGTCACATTATCCTGAAGTTTCTCGGTAGTCATAGCGTCACCGCCTCCGGTCAAGAAATGGTTGGGGTGCCTTATGTGACTAGCCAACCCATCTGAAGCTACGAACTAACTGGCCAAAGTTGCTGATGGAGGTGCAGCGTTACGTGTTATATTTTGGGGGGTTTTGAAAGCCTGCGATACAATCAAGCACGGAAGCCCTCATCTTGAGTGAAACCTTCAAGCTTGTGGACTGTTTCTCACGACAAACATTCATCTGGTTCAACGGTCGTTTAGTAGCCATCGAAGAAGCTATCACAACTCGCCTACACTCACCCCCGTTATGCTTCCCGCGGCCATTTATCAATAACCCGGATTGATATGTTACGTAGGAGTACCGATTTGCCAGAAAACATCTACAAACCAAGTTACTTACGTTACATAACATGACTTCACGAGTCTGACTAACTTGACATTAATGATTGCCAACCCTCACCCCATTGATGTACTACCCCTGTCGAACCCAAGTAAATGTGTTCTATTTAGCCTGATGATGAAACACTGAAAACAAGCTTGTTTGCTACGCACTTCTTTCTAAAACATTCATCTATGCGGGTACAACGTGACGTATCAAAAAGAGATGGCTTAAACTGGGCCAGTTCTCGATTCACTATTGTCATGTCAGAGGCATAATTATTTTCACCTACTAGTGGTTGTATCAGCCGTTGTGTCCTCTGAGCCAGATTTTCACCCTTACTGCGAATCTTCGTCTCCACGGTCGTCGGCTGAAACTGTAGCATCAGATGAACAGACTGTAATACAAACAATATTTTTTCAGTGTTAGGATGTGCTTATTTTGGAGCATCCTACTGAATTTGTTGTGGCAGCGCCATCAATACATATTTAAAGCGGTATCTTCAGGTACATAACAGTTTTGTTAATGTAACCTTCCAATCAGCACGACCATCTGGACAGTTTCATTGTGAAGTGAAACCTTTAATACCGATGCTTGCAAGTTATTCCTTGCTAAAGTGCGTTTACTTCATGTTTGATTGCTCTGTATGAGTCACACTTCTCTTCTTATCTTCTCATTAACTCTACCTTATTTTGATTCACATCTCCATAAACCTTACTTTGAACTTATTTTAATTGGAGCTGTTTTTCTACCATACAGCGCAGTGTCCGATGTACGTAAACATTATTGATTTTTAATGGCTTTTAAATTTTGGTGATTCTATTGACTCCATAGATATATAATCCAATTTCATGCACGATTGATATAGATACATTTTTGTTTTGGTTCATTATAGTAATTAGTGAGAAATTCTCCGAGTTGTCAGAAGTCACATCGGTCTTTTCGAAATAATGGGATCGTTTGGTCTGTGCTTAATCCATTCAGTATAGGTTAAACCTTGGATAAAACACAAGATCGCCCAACAATTCACCAAGTGACATAATACGAGACCGAACAACCATTTTTCTGTTGACTTCCTGTATCCACCTTTCTCCGGGTGTACTTGTTAATACTTCATTGAATATAGCGTTACATCATGTCACCTACTCAAGTATCTTTCTGCCTATAGCTGGTACGTGTTGATTTTGTTCGTTATTTGCAACATATCTAGCCTTCCACGTGTGTACATCTAAGTTGCTCACTAGGTTCTATTTTATCTGAATTGTTCACTTTAGTAAATACATGTTTCCCCATACCATTTTCAGTCAATCACTGCATGCAAGCGCACGTAGGAACGCAAAGCATTCGTTATACCATACTTGTCAATATACAGGCTTTAAACGAACAAACATCAACCCGAAAAAAGTTCCATCTTAAGGTGTCCTCATAAATAACACAGTAGATGTTAACTTAGCTTGCCTCGGTACGTTGCCGCTTAGTTCTTCATATAAGCGGCATGCCAGCTAAAAGAGAATCGATTTAGACCAAACATCAAGTCAATAAATTCCACTGTGCATTTCAGGAGGCGAATACGTATCAGTTAAATAGTAGTACTTTTAGCGAACAAAACAAGGACGTCGCTTATTGAGCCATACAACCAATTCATTTGTACACATTTTGCGACTATTAATAAATCGTACTGAGTAAGAGATATCAGAAGAACCATGACCGTGATTATGGACCTACATAAACCTATAACTGAACCTGGCAAAGGATAGGAAAGTATACAAAAAGTTGTCATTATAAAGAGGGTGATTACGTAAAGGAAGCTTCTTCTAAGCGAAAGACATATAAGTAATCATAAACTAAACGGTAGTCAGCTGCTTTTCCATTTTCCTGCCTTATCACCGTAACTCACGCTAAGGGATCCAAACCTACGACTCATGGGTAAATGACAGAGTGCCAAGTCACCACCAAACAGTAGTAGAGACATACTCACTAGACAGGGTCGTTATTACCGGAGGGTGGGGGCAAATCTTACGGGACTCACTTCCCTTAGCAACTGCTCTTCGTTTTATCACTAGTTGCAATCAGACAGACGTGGAAAATGCTCGCTAGGTTGCAGGTCAACAATTAACGGCTCACCGATTCCAGTCGAGTGAAATGGTCAATGTAGGTAGATGCTGCATGGATCCACAACAAAGCAATGTTGTTGAAACACGCAAACAACCAGTGTCGCAATCGCAAGACATCCTGACCACTGGTCACGTGATCGATCCGGCTTGTGCATTCAGAATCTTATTACGTCAGAGTCAATACGAAGTGCTTGCATCTACCAGTGTTCGTGTTCTAACGGTGTTGTTCAAAGCTTAAAATGTTTGTTTAAAAGATCAGATTTAGTTACTAGGACACAACGCGACTAATATGGAGGTAAGCTTGAATTCGCAGAACAGAGGATAAAATTAAGAGGTTTTAAAAGCCCTTGAGCATAACACATTAAATGTATCTTATCACCTTAATGAAAACACCATAAGTTAGTAGACCCAGATCACATTGTGATTAAACCTAGTGCCTAAACATTTTATGAACGCTGTTCTCAATTGTTAAGCATTAGCGTCATCAATTCCTCAAACACTGAGTGAATGAGACGAATTTTTGCCGTTGTCGTTGCACTTACTGTGGTTCGACTTGTCAGTATACTCACAGACCGCAAGCAGAATGTCATTAATCACTCATCCGATTACCCTTATCGTACCTCGGCTGTTTACAACTCATAATCGACAAGCTCTAATTGACACTGTTATGCTACTGACCGAATACACACATTATTCGCAATAACTAAAAACTAGCATTTAACAAGGAACAAAGTTCTTGTGTTTCATGACTTGAAAAGAATAACTGAGTTTCATCAAACAATCAGCTTCACTTTTGTTCACTACCTCATAAGTTCGTTCAGAAGTGTGAAATACCTTTGACTATTTTCCTGGTGTATTTATACTGATTGAGGGGTTAGTTATGATCATAATTTTAAACTAAAAGTGAATGGAAATGAATAAAAAGAAATTGTGAGCAAGCTACTGGCGTGCGGTTATATTGACTTGGAATAACGAAATGCATTGAAGCAACTTTCTGGTACATTAACACATTTGGCGATTTACTGAGAGTTGGTCAGTGAAGTGGTTAAGGATACTGTGCTGCTGACTGTCTTGTTTGAAAAACTCTCTAAAGTGTAACTTCAAAACTCCAAGGAGATTTAACGGTGATCATAGAGTTTTGCAATGTATTCTAACAGAAATGTACAAAGAATTTCTATCTATACGATATCCTATCTTTTTCTTATTCTACTTTCAACAACGGACCCATCAAACGCGCAGGCCTCCTCAACAAGTATCTATTTGTTATCCAATAATCTGGTGAGGATAGGCCATTTTTTGAGCAAAGGCTGACGCTGTCCTAAAGTAAGGAAAATGTACTGTGAACTGACCTGGTGCCGCTGATCATTCTGCATGAGGCAGTCTCCTGAGTTTATGATGACTCCAGTGACTGCTCTAAACACTCTCTATAAGTGTCAACTCCTCTTCAAGATAAAAGCAATGAATCTACTCACTGGTTTCTTGGCGAGGTTGGGTTGTGGGGTTGAGTATATTAAAACAACCTTCGTGGTTGAAGGTTCCACGACTTATTTTGTGAGAGCTATATTTGTTGGTGTTTGTAACCCATAGAAAAAAGTGACTACCAACCAATTCTCCAAATTTCAACGTACACAGAAGCAGTTAATTTGAATGTCATTAAGACAGAGTTTTATGTTTTCTCTGCAGGGCACTAGTGATGATTGAAAAATATTTAACAGTTTAAAAACTAGTATCGTGTACACGATGGACTATTGCGAGGGCGTCCCCTTTAGTAAGATGACAGATGCGTCGCTGTTCGTCTACCCCACTGTTGAAATTTTGTCCGATCAGATACTCATGTAACCACCATTTCAACGGACTCTTTAGTTATTAATTCGGCAAGGTAGGATGGTCAACTTATAGCAAAACTTTATCTCTAGTGAACAACAATCTTATATCAGCAACATTAATCTGGAAATTGCGAATATTCGTCAAGTATGTGATGTATGTATATCTCTTCCAGCAGCCATAGTGCTCCTTAATACCGAGTTTGAAGTCTGCCGACATAGCCTGGGGAGGATCATCTAGTAAACCATTCTACATTTTCAATATAATTGAAGCTAACGCTGCTGGTCATCAATTCTTTGGTTCTTTTCTGCATTCGCTGTCTAAGATTGTGATTACGCACTCCCTTCGTGTATTCGGTAGACAATCGTTTGAAACTAGGTGCAGAAAATGCCCCTTAACCCAGTAATTCATTGTTCCGAGACAATCAAGATATCATACTTGGACGAGGTGACCTGTAATCTGATAGCTCGTGTAACATTCGGACTTGGGACCTTGTAGGCGAGTTGCCTCTTAATTTCTCAGCAACCGTTTGCATTCTACAGTTACGTACATTCCCGTATGATTTACACATGGTATCAGAAGTCTCCACACCCGAAATAGCAAACCCAATGCAAATTCGAAGTTTTGTGATAGTAAACTCGCTTCTGGTGTGTATTATAACTTCGTGGTGGAGTAGTATTGAGTTAGTGACAAGTTATTGGACAACGTCATACTCATAATGCGATTAGTTCTCTTCTACAATGGCTTTGATGCGATTTCGTTATGTAACATTTTCTCCAACCAGATATTTACTTTGTATATACTTCTATCGACAACTTGTTCAAGGTCACAAAATTTTTAGATGTTTTTCTCCATTGTTGTGGTTCCCAATGGTCTACTCGATTGGAGCTACTCAGTTCGAACAAAGTTGCAAACTAAGTTGGAAATTTATTTAACGGCAACTTTAAAGTACTGATTAGGTTCCGTTGAGGTGGTGACGCTAAACTACGCAACACTGTTGTGCTATGTCTCTTCTATTCAAGCTTCTTACGGTAGACCTTCGAACTCACTTATTAGGAATGTGTTAACCAGTTGTGTGTATATAGTTCGACTCCGTAAGTTGTAGCTTGGGTGACACTATAACCCCAACAGTGAGAATAGGATAACAGCACTCACTCATCTCGTTAGTACTACCCTGAACATGCCGACTTAGTCTAGTACTCTTATTACCTGGAATAATTTCCCCTCAAGGGGTTAAATTACTGCACCCTGAGTAGTCTGAAAAATTCACTTTTGAGCGACAAAAGTCTTCCGTTTTTAAGGTAAGTATAAAAGGAAGAGGGTATTCTGAGGAGGTCGTTGTGCTGGGTTGCTGTAGGGATGGATGAAAATTTGATGACTACATCAATCAGTGACTTTAATTTTTGAAGTAAATTTACTTGTTATGCGTACCCAGACTGATGTAAAATATCTGTTCATACTCTATGAAGTCTTTGTAACACAGGCTGACGAATCAGTCATGTCCCACAGTTTACTTGAGTTTCATATCACTAAGGGATTGTTAAGTCAATAATGAGCAATCTTCTGCCCCTCAATACTTTATTACAATGTATCTCTATGATGCCTACTGTAAATATACCTTATTGACCGCAGAATTTGGAATTAGTCCATATTTTTACTGATTAAAGTCGCAGTATCAAAGACAGCATCTGGAGGCAGGTTTACCGTCTTTAGTGAACAAAGTAGGCGAATTTTCTTGGGAGAGACTTCGCTGGTAGAAATATTAGAGCCAGCAAATTACGGTGTTTTCCGAAGTCACCATCACTCGTTAAAATGACGGTGATTTTACCTATCTTTTGAGCCTCCATACTTGGTTTCACGTATGCTGAAGACAACTAAGGGAATTCGTGGTTGCAAATGCAACAGGTTTTCTAATTCTGTGTAATCATCTCCACCTAGATACAGTATTCTGTGGTCTGTCACGATGGAGGAAAAGCACTACCATCCAAATTTCAAGTACCTTTGACAAAATCCGAGGAATATTACCAACCAATCTACCCAAACTTTTTGTGTGGAATTATTGTATTAGTAGGTTACATCTTTGTCTTAACCATGGATTGTGTTCAAGACTTCTTGTCTTTGATGAAGTTATGTTACTCACAGCAATTTTGATCCCATGCAGAGTTAGACTGAATTTCAATATCTGAAAACCTTCGCTATTGATTTCCAATCAAAATTCCGTCCCGAACTTTACACCATTTATCTGATTTCAATTTGGGGCCATCGATTGAAATCAGCAGGATAGTTATCATGTTCGCTGTTGAGACAATCAAACAATCAAACCTTACTCACAAAATGATTTGTCTGGAAGTCTGGATGTAATAATTTTGTTGTGCCCACTTTAGGGTCGGCAACGAATTAGGCTGCACACTTGCCTCATGAATGCGTATCCCGAGACTAAATCCGGAAACTGGCTAGTTCTAACAGTAACGAAACACTAGTCTACATTTTCTTTCGGGTAGAGCGAGCCGAAAAGTTAATGGGAATGCAGAAGCTGCGCTAGTGAGTGACGTCTAATGTTATTTTGAACGCGATTTCATCGGTCTATGTGGAGCCTAGATCACTTTCTGTGAATAAGGAAAGTTCATTAAGTAACCTTCCTTTCAAAGGATATGTGATAGTTGAAGTTATTTCAAAAAGCTCAGGAACAAACGTGTTTGAACAGTAGTTTGATTTGAACAGTATCTTGCTATACTGTTACCCATTCGACAGAATTTACCTATTCAGTTAGCAGAAACTATACCTTTCTGAGTGTTTATTTAATGTGTAGAAATTGATCCAAAGTTGTGTCAGCCACGCTAATAGTACCCGACTGAGTAACCCTGGCGTACGTACTCACGAAACATTCGTCAGGACGCTTGGCCATTCCCGGCCCATACTCAATCCAACTCACAATTTGGGACAACTGTTACACAAGTGACATCAAACACATAGTCTACAATCTTCAGTAGTTGATCTTCTTACACACCCTGGTTCCTACTTTCACATTTACTGTGTTGTGATTAGCTTGCTGGTGAAACACAGAAAACACGTCCAGTTGACCACTCGATTGCTTTCATTCGTTCAGATTACCCAAACAATCTATTTTCCAATGAATAGTCCGTGATTATTCTTGTTACCACCAAACTGGAGAACGGACAGTTTACCGTACCTGATGTAATGTGAGCAACAACAGTTCGTGTTCTACTAAATGAACAACGCATCTTATCTTATCAAGGTTGAATTCACATAACTGTGAACAAGCTTTCTATCAGTGGGCTAAATTTCTAATTCCCAGGAAACTGGGATGGCTAGGTGAGCATTTTCTTCCCCCAGACCCCGATAGAGGAATCACCCGCGACACATGGAAAACAGGCTTGCCTAACAAATACTCAGATGTCGTGGTGGTGGTGAAGTGTAGACTCATTAACACTGTGCTAATATCCGTAGAAGGTATGGTGACAACAAAAATTACTCACAACCGAGTAAAAATGACAGTAATCAGTAAGCGGTTGGAACTCGCCAATATATTTGGTGCAAAAAAGCGCTTTTTGAGTTGATATAACTGACTTGAACTTTACGTTCGGAAGACAACTGTACGTCAGCAGGTTGCGCAGTCACACATTACGGGCACAAAATGACGCGATACGTGAACTTTTTCAACAAATGTGTTGTATATGGTAAGTATCCCCGTCGTGTTCGTTGTTTCTGCAAAGATCGGCATAGAGTGATAAAAAGGATATTACACATTCTTCACAAACGACTGTTCAATTGTACTCTACCGATTTAGTATGTTAACTAAGGGAAACATGGGAAGTAACAGTTTCGCACCCTTAAGGTTAACATGTGTGAAAGTAATCCATAGAAATCAGTTGGATTTCACCGGTATTACAGTCCTGTATCCGCAAATTCATCATCTGTAATCGTTAATCATACTCACTCGGATGTTAATCTGTCATTAGGTTATTTGCGGTTTTCTCTACTGCTGCTTGTTCTTACTACAGATAATGGAGAACTTTTAAAATACTAGGATTGTAGACCTAAATAATGTAAACATGAATTGAAATATTGATAGCCGAGTAACTCGTAAGAGGATTTATCATGTATATCAGGTTGATCTGAATTTATTTAGGTATGAAACACCAAGACACAATAGCTTTTTATTGTCATTATCTTTTTTACGGTTAAGGTTAACACATTGATTAGATAACATTAAAATGTCACGGACGAACACTTCGTGAGAAGCGAACGTATCTCATAAAACAGAGTTTACTTCCTTCAAAGTGAATAGTTTCATTTGCTGTTCATTAAGTCTTTGAGCTTTTTTACGGTACGAAGGTTTTTTTCTGCCAAACCGTCCACGACAGAACGTGGTGCATGTGAACATTTTGGTTTTTGTAAAATCTGTAATCTTCTGGTGATTCCTTACCTATTTTGTTTCTTCAGACGTGCAGCTGGTCATTTCGATGATACACCTTACGTTAACTGACAGGAAAGCGTTTGAAGCAGTTTCCTCATGTGTATAAGGGCATGTTCCTATCATGTTTCTTTCCCAGACGGATGTAAATGGATTACTTGATTCGTACAGTATCAAGTACTGTTGCATATGATGCCCTGTTTAGTGTTCTAAAACAGTTCTGTCAGGGAGCAAAAGATAAGCTGAGGTCATTTTGGCTGAATCATAAACAACCATGACGCAGTTCAGTTGATCTGGACGTCAAGTGACGATTTCGTGCAAATATTTTCCAGTTTCTTTTAGAGTATGTAGCCATAAATAAGGGAGAATCTGGCTGTTGTTTCATCCTCATCATCATAAACAGCAATACATCGGTCGTTCACCCGATGCTTAACTGCCACACAATCACGAAGAAGAAAAAGCAAACCCTCTATAGGAAGAGAGAATAAAGGGAGGGGGAGGGGACCTAAATACCAAAAATAGCTACATTCAAACATACAACATCAAGGTGCCTAAACCTTGCAAACAAACAACCGTGTTGTAAATGAAAGTAAGGCGTCATCAGCAAGACAGCTTCCTAACGGCTTTCACTGCCCCGCGTCATTAAGTGCACTCACTTCACAGACAAGTCGACCAAACAACGACAGCATTCACGCCACTGAGCTCGGTTAGCCGCCATCTCACCTATGGTCTCAAGTCACCGACTCTGTGAGTGGCCAGGGCTCCAGCCCGGAAGACGAACCCGATCTACAGTAGCCAACCCCTTCGTGAACGATTTCATTTGTACAAGTTATCTAAATCTAGGGTGGGACGTGAAAAAAATGCAGTAAGATGGGTCACTTTATCACTTTCTGCCATAGAGTACAGTAAAAAACGGAAAATTGAGATTGCTCTAAGTGATCAGCAGCAGCATGGTATGTGAGACTATGATACATTCCTCTTGCTTTCGGACGTTTTACGACACAATCCTGAAAGATAAGAAGACGAAAATGTCTGTGGAACTAAAGTCTCTTCTTCTGTGCACACTGTTGGACAAAAATGAACACATGCAGCGGTATCAGTTCGGTGGTTCGAACCAGATATGAAAGGAGCATAACACGCTATCTAGTTGCATAAAGTAAACTCGCCGTTATTGTTAGCTTCTCATCAGCGATGGGCTACATATATTTTTTTTGAGTTCTACTTGCTCAACTAGTCACCATTTCGCTCGACTTCAGTAATGTCCACTGAGATAAGTGCGCCGATTGTCAGTGACCAAAAGTTACAATCATTCGGAATGTGGAGAGTTGGCTGATGTGCGACATTTTTCCACAAAAGGTCAGGTGAAAGATTACGTATGTGAAGACTCTATGGTGATCGGTTAACCGACAGCAAAGATTTTCCTAAGATGTAAGGTGATGCTGGTTCAGCTGTCTAGTCATTTGAGAGGACTATATATATATATATATATATATATATATATATATATATATCACACACAC
>JTDE01001993.1:89890-105142 GCA_014338405.1 Paragonimus skrjabini miyazakii
TAATCCAACAATACCTTAAAACCCTCAACCAATTCAGCCGTGATAACAGGACTGAGCAAGCGTCACAGTGTGAACAGATACTAGTAGTGAAACAGTTCTGCCTACAGAATAACTTGCCCGGTTCATTACTCAATTTCAGTGAGTGACCTTTGACATGTTCATTCTTATTTCGTTGGATCAGATATGCCAATGGATGACTGGGGTTGTAGAGTATTTTGTAAGCAGGAATCAGGTCTTTTCTAAGCTATCTATAATTCACTGAGAGCTTACCTGATTCTGCCAAGTCTTTCCTGAGAGGTGATTTACTTGAGCTCCATAATTCTTCTACAAGGCTCGTAAATGAACACTTTCAGCAGGTGACAAATCTTCAAGATAATGATGGAAGGCCTGTGTTTTTTTGCAAGTGTGGGCGGAATATGAGTGCGAACTTAGTAGGAAATACGTCAGGGTGGAAGGTTCAATGAATTACCTTCTTAGTCATGGCTGCACAGTTTATAGACAGACTCAAAATGTCTGTCACTATGGTTCCCGGGCCATGTTCACATTCCGATACCAGTAGCTTTGTGTCGCCAAGTTAGTAGGTGGCACAATTTTGATGGTGAATGTGAATGACTCCACACGTTTTGATATTGAATGGGAAGTTATTTTCTTTGGACCACTGGGTTAGGCAGTTCAACTCATTCTGTATGATTATCAAATGTTTTGGCCATTCTAAAACTCGCCAGAGTTATGTCATTGGCGTAGAACGAAATCGGTGACTTCATTACGTTGGGTTGTTCAGGAACGAAAGAAATGAACAACCGCGGTCATAAGATTGATCTTTGCTAAACGGCGCTGTTCTCAGAGAATCATTCAAACAGTTGTCTATTCACCTTGACGTTAATCTTCGTTCAGTTAGACAATTTTGAAGCCACTTGAGTGGGTGCACATCAAGGCCAAAACCAATAAATTTCCGTTGCGAGACGAAATAACCATCTCAGCTAAAGGATTTGGAAAAGTCTGTATGGACCACTTCTATGGCCAGGTCTGCGTTGGCAGCCTTCGTCCTAACATCACTAGTAATCAGCAAATTTGTGACACATGAACATCCTTGGTGATTAGCTTGTGGTCTTCTACCTTTGCCCGTAGATGACCATCTGTTAAGCTCTCCGTTACTTTAGAAACCACGGAAAGCAACGCTATTGGTCAATAGTTTGCTGGGTCATCTCTGCATCCACTTTTGAAGATAGGTGTGACTGTGAACTGTTCCCGAGCTCCCGGTAGACGGTCGGTTGACAAAAGTGATTAAAAATTATTACAAGCGGTCCTGCCAGTTCTGTTACGTACCTTCTCAAAAAGACAGGAAATATTAATTCTGAACAAGGTGGTTTGTGAGTTAGTAGGTTTGCTAATTTTATTCTGAATTCTGACTATGAAGTTTGGGGTAATCCAATTAATGTGTTGTTTGCGTGCTCAAGAATCGTCAGTGATCTGCAGTTATGTACACTCATATACTGTTTATCCAGTATGTTGACCGATTCCGTGTCTGTTTTGGTAAATCCACTGGAGGTTTTTGGTTGCGAAGTGCCAACCTTACTCCTTGTGTGTGTTGTGACTTCTTTGAGGAAAAGCTTGAGATTCATTTTCAGCTTTTGAGAAAGACCGTGTTGACAACAGAAACTATCCTACCCGATAATAGCCATGATAAGACTGGGTCATGTAACGTAGTCAACAAACTCACACCCAGTCTGTTCTACTTCGTACCTGTTCCAGGTCGAAGACTTCAACGTAATCTAATGTTCGGTTTTATTCTGCAGGCGTTTCTGAGTTCTACCAGGTCAGGGCTACTATACTGGCACACAGTTGTTAACGGCATCCGAAATTTTCTCTTCGACGAGCCAGTGATAGTCGAGGTTGAGTGTGGTGAAGTTGCCAGGCCAATCAACGTTGCTAAGATGCCTTTTCTTCTCTGCAAAATTTTTATTGTATATTTGTATTGTATAGTTCTATGCAGATAACCGAATTCAATTATTCTATGATCATTACCACTGATTTACGTTGTGATAATCCGGTTGTCAACCGCGTCAACTTTGTTGGTAAGACTGTAGTCAAGACAAGATGGCGTTTGGCCAACTCGCCAACTTGTATAGCCCTTGACATGCTGAAATGGTCCAGCTCCCATTAACCTAAAGTTTATACTCTACGCAGAGCGTTGTGCAAGGCCATGTTGGTATCCCTGCGGACAGAAGGTGATCTGTAATCTACATCAATCGAACAAATGAAGTTAGGAGTAACGCCAACTACTTGCCAGTATGAGTCCGGAAGATCCAGCAGCGACCTGTCACGAATAATTGAGGTACTTAAGTGCAATCGAAAATAGAGAGCTATACCATCACTTTTACCGACCTCTTATCCCTGCGAAATAATGTCATACCGTGGATGGACAGTTCTCCATCACGCATTTTCCTTTTACACCAGGTCTGCCTGATACATACTGTAAATGGGTTTCGTCGAGAACGGAAATCACGAAGCTCGTGCAGTCTATTAATAGGCGATGTTGGTGTAAAGACGATATCAGGAAGTAGTTTCAGTATGTATAGCTGGCGAATCTGCTTCAGGGAATTCATCGACGGAGAAGGGTTAAGTCAGTGCGTTGTAGTGCATTTCGAAGCCATCATTCAACATTGGAATGGGAGTTAGTCGGGGTTTATTGAACTTCTAAAGCAGTTGCGACATCTGCGTGATGGTCAGCTAGGGCAACATTAGGAGGAACTGCACTGGATTCTGTGATAGTGCATAAATATGTCCACTCGGACTTTGCGCTTGTTGGTTTGTCAGAATGGTACCTGATCGCAATGGGCAACTGTGAGCGGGTTGCGAGCCGGGTTGGATGCGCCTGTTCAGTTATTTCTTCCGTTAAGAAGATTATTCTCAGAAGTCGAAGCTCACTTGCCGAAGTTAAGTGAGCCGGCCGGGGCAGACTATTTACGCTGGTGACTCTTAGAACAGACAGATCAATGAGTTGTGCTAGGAATCCTCGCTGGTCCAGATCACGTATTGCTTCAGTAAAGACATCAACGGTTTCTGTAACAGGCACATTATGCGGAACACTGTTCCTATACCTACGTTTGTCAACTACTTGGGCTTTAAACAGCGACTGTAGGCATGTGTATTTGTCTCGGTCAGGTCGTATCCTAACCGACTTCTCACTTATGTTGTGGCTGACTTGTTGCAACTCCACCAGCTTCTCGAAGTCAGCTACGACATGAAAAGCAACCCGAACCGGACGGAACATGAGAGGGTACTTAGGGTCAGAGTTATTTTGTGGTCTTCGAAGTTACCCCGCAGAGATATCAAAAAAACTCAACCGTTTAGAGAATTTTCAGAATTTTCTTTCTGTCCTGCCTCTCCCAGTTAGCTAGCATTGGTGAGCTACTCTTAGGCAGGTTGGACACAACACTGACGAACACACAACTATGGGCAAGTTTACTGGTATCATCCTTGTTGTGCTGGTGTCCGTGTCCACAGTGTTTGACTAACGATGGACGTCAACGTAAATGATCTGGTTTTTTTCCTGCGTCTTTCTAGTCAATCTGATTAGGTGAGCCAGCTGTGGTTGTGTGTGTGTACTTGCGAGTGTCTAACGTGTCTAAGGACAAAAGCAGTTTTTCATAGTGAATTCATACCGAAAGAATTGCTCGTTTTTGTTCAGTTGTGTACGACTTTCAGAGTACTGTATGTAGTCATTAATGCTGTTGACAGACGTAACCGACTCGTATGACAGTCGATTAATCGACGTGTGAAAAGTGTTCATCAAGTGTCACCTACTTGTTCAATGTCTAAAAGTGAATACATATCGGTTATAATGCAACGACCTGCAAACGGATTTCGTAATCCCTTTTATTTGCGGCAAGTAGCGCTAGTTGATTACTACTAACCTTGATAGATCGTTGGGTTCACGAGCACACGATGTGCCTAGCTGATTTGTACGGATTCAGTACAAGAAACCAAACCACCTTTTTTGTCTAAGAATGTATGCTGACGGAGCTCAGTTCATATACGTATTGTTAAGTTATCAGATTACCTGGGTAGGCTGAATTTTATGGGTGATACCGTTAGCAATTGGTTATGACAAATAAGTTCTAACGCTTGTGAATAATCTTAAGTGTGCCTGACTGAATGAATGCACCACTAACATCTCTCATGGTCATCCGTGTCTTTACGTATGGGAATTTAAGAATGCTATCATGAATTCACTGTTGTCGTAAACTCCACGATCAATATTTCTTAATCTACTCGAGAATATGTGAATCATCTGTTTGCAGAAGGTTAACAGAACAGTAAAGTTTAATTTTCTCGGTCATGTCCGGTGACTGATCGCACTAAGTTACTAACTGAGATGACCAATAATCTGCCTGCCAAAACACTTGGATAGACCGACCGATATTGAACGAAATCGAATGTGCGTGTTTTTGGTGGCCAAGGCCCCGTTTTGAACGTTTATGGTGTGTTTAGTCAAAAATATGTATGCATTAGCTTTACACAGTAATCTCTGATAATTTTTCATCGGTTTAGTCACACTATCAAAAACAATGCAATACGCAACGGTTTGTAATTCCGTATAATTAGGCCACAGTTATTATTTGTATAAAGTGGAAATCACTTACACCATATTACACACTTTACATTGGCATAGCGGAAGCAATGGGATTTCGGTGACGCCCACCAATTGAAAACCACTTGACGTAACTATGTGAAAAACTGCTTTCGATTTTGTTCGCTTATGAATCATGTTAATGTAGACTGCTGTGTAATTGGTCCGATGATGAATGACCGAAAACAGGTTGTCCGTTAAACCACCTGTTACTTGGACCTTCAAATGACCCCTTTAAACCAAAAGCAATAGAGTCGAGTTCCACTGTTGTTAGAGCTCAGCTATAGTCCGGACCGGATTTGATTGGACAATTATGGAGTCACATTTGAAAACGAATGAACACGTTATGCAATAGTCACGAATGAATGTGATGACTTTTAGATGCGCCAACTCAACCACGTACAATATGTTCGGTGGCAAAATGGCCGACATACTCACCCCACCATCGAGTGAACTGGAGCTTGACTAACACTAGTGCACTGATGATATGGTTCATCGAGTCAAAGACTGAAGTTTATTTTTTTCAAAAGCGACTGGCTGAACCACCTGGCTAAATAAAGAAGCTACAAAGATGTGTGAATAGCGTTCAACTTAGATTATGATTCGATCTATAAGAACACACTTTCAAACACCTAGGAGGCCACGTCACTGTCAAGTTTACATCAGAATGCTTAAATCTATGACAAGTACTATCCTTCGACGCCAATTCATTTGTGCGCAGGATAGTTCTGAATAGTCAAGAATCCTGCAGAAGCTTTCGAAGCAGTTTGAAGTATAGACTGAATAATCAGTTTAATAAGTCTATTCCAGTTCCATGTCCCGTGTTTTGAGCAAATTAGCTCTGATATAGTTATAAAGATGTCATGTTTTGTAATCCCTGACTGTAGGTTAAGCCAACAAGAAGGATATTGTTCAGCACGATGGTGAGGATGATAACAAAAATTACTTCAGAAATCATAAAGCGTTGATCTAAAGCATTTCAGTTAAAAGTTCACTATAATACAATTCAACACGACAAGGCAAAACAATGTCTTTAGGAAGCTCGCCCTCTTGGCATATGAAAGTCATGGTACCATGCTCCACTACGCAGAATCTGAAGAATGTGTTCAGATATATACCTACCAATCTAACAAGTATGATTATGTCAACTTCTTTGTGCCAACACGTTTTTAATGTCATTTACTACTAAATGGAGCACATCCCCCCCCTGCGGTGTTATCTAAAAACTATCTGTGTCAGAATTCACTACGGTGGACTACTTTGATTAACACACTAATTAAGTACTGCTGAACTGAAACGCGGTTACAATGTATCAAAGCTTATTTTGTTCACATAACCTACTGAGTTTCTGTACTACGAGTTAAAAGCTGTATTCTTACGCTCTGTACTGGCCGCTGCGTCTGTAGATTTATCCGAAGAGGCGGAAACACCTACCTTCGTAGAAAGGAAAGAACCGTTGGAACTATGATCAAAAGTGATTGACGGATGCGCTAGTAAAGTCGTTGTCAGTTGCAAAATACTTGTTGGACAGAGACCATGAGGCAAAACTTTTATAATCGTTTAAAACCTTAAAAATGGGTCACAACTCACAAAGCATGACGTCTCGTTGACCAACCCTCAGTAGCCTGCCCTATTTGTCGAAAAAACGGCTGGTTGTTGATTTTTCCTTTTCGCAAACCTCGCCTGCTATCCAAGTAAACTCGTACGTTTCATTTAAAAACGGCTATTTTTGTCTTTACGCCAGTTACACGATTATGATTCTGGCATGACACAATAAAACTTGAAACGTAATATTCTTTCTACGTGATCAAATTAAGTTATGCAATGAACCAAACGTTTTTGGAATGCCAAAATTTCGGTCATTGCACGGTTCATGCTTAAAACAAAACTAACACAGGTTACTACCGTTTACTCTAATTTAATGCCTATTTTGAGGACCACCGACATATTCAGATATTCTGCCAGTTGTTAATATATTTTCGTTGAACTTCTAGCGATCAAGTTAACTAGATTTTTGGTTCTAACTGCTACAATAGCATAAAAGAAGGAAATAACAAGGATACAGCACTTTATCAATGTCCAGTTGTTGCCTAGAGGTGAACATATTTAGAAAAAGTGTCGCCTACAGAAGGGCCGATTATCGAATCACTTTCTTCCTGGATGATATCCGTCTTTGTTTTTTGCTCTAACATGTCTAGGAGAAAAAGCTGAACCTCAATAATAGTATTATCTCTCCAGTACCGTCAACTCGCTATAAGGGTCACTCTCACAACCTACAAATAAACGGAACACATCCAAACCATTCTATATAATAGTGTCATCAGGTAGAACTTTGAGCAAAACATGAACGCACACGGAACAACTGATCTTTACTAGGTGGCCTACGATAATCGGATTACAATCAGAAATGGAGCAGGTCACTTTTACCTTTGCCAACGTTACTCATGCTTGGCGTTAACAAGAGGGCCCGCTTACCTCAAAGTTACAGCGATCTGCAAGGGCTAATGTGTCAGTTCACGAGTGAAATAAGTGTATGTTCCACAACGGATATTCATTTTCGACTTGAGGATGTCACATTTTTTGAGTGTTAACCAAATTAACGGTCAACACAGTGATGGAACTTCGTTCGGTTAGTCCACGGTCTACAGCTTTAGACTTTGTTCTTTGCCGCAAAATATGTGATCACATAACCGGCTCATTCACTCTCGAAGAACATAATAGATGAATACCGTTTGCTTGACATGCACATAATAGTCCACAAAGCTTACTGGTTATGTAACTTTATTCATTACGTATGGCAGTTTACAGTTTAGTTTGAAATTCAAAAGTTTACCCAATCTGAGATTGCAACATGGACTGAAATCATACTTGGGAATTCACTTAATTTAATTATTTTATTTCCTGCAATGCTATTTAATCCAAGTATGACGAAATGATTGAGGTTCGACTGTGTTAACTCCCATAGTCATTTAAGCAAGCCACATTTTCATAAATGGTTTACATGTATGCTCTTGTTAAAGAGTTCACGTGGATACCGATCAAATCTAGAGAGACATCAATGTTTTAACTAGTCTTATGACGCTTTTTGAATTTCAAATATTGTGATTAGTTTAGACATGTTTTACAATAACAGCATAGGCTGTCTATCGCTTTGATCGTAAGAGTTCTCACGTTAACTTTTGCTGAAGGTTGTATATGAAAACAAGTTACTTGAGCCTTTTAGGTCTACGAGAAAACTGGCAGTCTGCTGAACGATAAATCGCTATCCGAGATTCGACAATGGTCCACAATCGCATACAAATTATAGGCTCAGGTTTATCATTGTGATTCTGTCAAAAAAACGTTCATTGGAAACTTTAGACATCACTCAGTGGAACGTTCTAACTCTGCTTGAATGGTAGACACGTTTACTGACAACCGTCACTTAAAAGGTCTAGAGCATTTGAAGGGCTTTCATTCGTCTGAGCACAGTTCGCACACTCTCATTTAACGGATAAAGTAGCTTCCGATCATTCGTAGCAGTGAGTTGTATGTTGAATTAATCATGACGCCAAACATAAACACGCGTTCGATGTTTGATTTCCATTTGAATCATTGAAACTGTGCAGGATCAAGGATGCTTACACTGTTCATATGTATTTGACCCTGTGGTAAGCGCTATCAAAAGATGCAGAGTAATGTGGAAAGAGTACACTAGGAGCTGCTACTGGAGTGGATCACAGAATTGTAGAGTATAATAGGATGAGGTGAATTTAAAACATTGAAAGTAATGTGTACCTTGAACACTGACACTCGAGTGTAAGAAAAGCATATTTCACTGGTTAATTGTTGGCCCGCACCTCCGTTAGAGTTGACACACTGCTTCAAAATTGTCCAGATATTCACACTGTTTGCAGAATGGTAACAGTAGTGTGATCGTATGCATCAGTTCTCCGCTTGAACTTATCTATTCATAATGTTGTCAAGACCGGTTCAGGTGGGGGTGTTTCATAAGTGGCACAGAATGTGCTTTGTAGTCCAGTCGGCTTATCTGTCGACCTGTACCTTCGGCGAATAAATTGGTAGACAGTTTTTCCGACTAAACCTAACTATATGTCGCAGAGGACACAACAACTAATATACTTTAGATAGTTTGGACACACAAAGAACTGACCATGTTTGAACAATCTTGTTGAGCAAGCAGTTGAACAATGTTCCAAAACATGCTTTGTAGCCTTACGCAACATTCTTGCAAGTAGCGCACTACCTTTCTTGTTTGACTGGAGAATTATGCACAGTAGCATGGAAGCTGGAACAAGAAATCTCTGCCTCACTTACTTGGTAAGTTAATTAGACAAACAAGACAATACCTCTTGTCGTACTAATGTGAATCTTTCTCTACATGTCTTCACCTAATGAGTCAGTACAAAGGCAGAAGTTTCCGTGAGGTATGGGTTTAAAAATGAGTAGGTGAGACCTACTGATCATTTATTAAAATATTCTCAAATAGGTTTTGGGGTACAGATGATTTATGAGAACTTTATAATCTGAAGGTTTCTGGGGGTGTCTATGTATAACTAGTTGTGACTTGATTAAACTTCCACTGAACTATCGGTAATCAACTGAGTATCATCCAAGTTTGTGCACTATAACCGACTTTAAAGTCTTATACTATGCCTTTGCAGTAAGAGCAGTTTTTCTCATAAGATACCGACAACAAGCCCGAAGAGTTAGCGCAGGATTATATGCACTAGTGGGTAGATACTTTATAACATTTCTAAAAGAAAGAAACCAAAATACCGCATGAGCAGCTTAGTCACCCTGTTTTTCTTATTAGTCACGGAGTTGTAATTGGGAGACATACTGAAATCATTCAAATCAACCGCTGCCAAGTCCCGTTCACTGATTGTGGTACTTTGATTTTTAACAGTACGAAATTTGTCCGTGAAGTACCATGTAGTTTTTAGAGCAAAAAGGTGACATCAAGAGTCATTAACAAGCCGATAATCCGTCATTTGTTTATCCAGTGCATAAGGCTAAGAACCTTGATTTCAAGAGATTGTGTGAATTATGTCATGATGACCACCAAATGCAAAATGTGGTAAACAGTAATGCATTGACTGTCTTATGGATCACTAGCCAACTTCGCACTTTGGAACTCATTATCTCTCAAATATATAGTTAAATGTGTTAGGTAGTTAAATCTTATCGCAGGTACTCATCAAACAATACATCTGCCACCGATATTCAAAAGATCACAAAATGTCTGTTTCTCTCAACCGTCTTATGGGTCAGATTTCTACATCAGGGTCATCGACGTTCGCCGTTTTCATTGGTCTGGGTTACCAGAAGGCAGGATACCTGTTGAATCAATGGATATTTCTATCTTTGGTTACAATAACGATTTAGTGTATACCTGATGTTCAATCGTGGTAACGACAAGTAATCTGTCTATTAGTTTCGTTCATCTCAGTCAGCATGTGTCGCAAACCATACTCATACCCACTTTACAGGTACGCCGTTTTCGTCATTCTTCTCAAGGACAAGTTTGCACTGACTGTCTATTTTAGATGACGTTTTAACTTCTGTTGAGAGATGTTTGCACGGTAAACAGTAGTCTCACTCACATATCTAGATTATTGCTATTGATTACCAAATCAAACTGGGTAACCTTGAGGTATCAAGCCACCACAACCAAATAAATTTAGCATTTGCAGGAACATCAACAGGGAGGTGCTTGTGTAAGTTTTACTGCTACTTATGCACACAAATGTGTAAGAAATACCTCTTTACAAGACACATTTTTAGAGGGGGTTCCGATCACTTAAGACTGTTATTTGGAACGGCTGAGCTTCCACTGAACATCCTATCTGTCATGAAAATATCCTCCAAACACCAAGAAGGAAACGAGAACCTATCCGTCAGCTTGACCCATAACTAGTGAGAAACTGTTTACAATCCGCATTTCGTGTCCTTCAAGAATCGGGTGTGATGTTACGTGCATTGCACCAATGCCACCCACAAACAGTACAATGGAAGAATTTGTCTGAATCCATTGCGTAGACAGAAGATAATTAATTAATTAATTAATTAATAATAATTAAGATAATTAAATCGCCCTTTACTTTTTTGACTGATGACCTTACTCATCAATACACTAACAAAGTGTTCAACATTCATTTCCAATTTAGACGATACGTCCATATTATCGGATTGTGTCATTCACTGAGGATAGTACACGAATAGCAGATAAACCGAAAGCCTTCAGTAGTTTAGTTTTACCGGATATTATCAACTTTCGAAATTGCACTTAAGTTGAAAGCGATAAATATTTTCTTCATTAATCATTCTACTGTCTATAGACATCATAATTCTCATTCATTGTCTGCGTGGGAGTAAAACTAAGGTCATGGGAATCAGTCGAAACAGGAGTAGCGAAGGTTGATAATCAACTTACTAATAAATGAGATCAGATATGCCCCAAAAGAGTTTGTAAATTTGGAACACTTCAGACTAGTGTTTATTTTGTCGGCCATCATAAACATTCATAGCCTCCCACCCAAGCGAGAACAAAAACAGACAATAATCACTGTTGAAGTATTTGAATAAGCAGAGATATCTACTTCATTACAGTAAGCATTTTTTAGAGAAATACGAAGTATAGAAGTAGTATTAAGATAAAATATAATTCTGACTCTGCCTCCACTTTAGAAGTATCGACAGCAATCAAAAACTGTAGTCTGTTGGTATTGCTATACGTATATATAGACCGGCAAATAGCGACAGCGTAAAGTTATGGTGACCATGATCTTCTCGATGTAAACTTTCTGTTAAAACTATATGAGGTCTGTCCGGTCTGCTGCGAGTCGACACGCCACGGCATAAGTGATGCTCAATGAAACACTAGTTGAATGAAGAATAGCTTCGGTCTACAATGCAAGATTTACTGAATCGCTCCACTCGCTCACAATCAGTAACTCACAAGTCAAAAAACGGATGTGCTGACATGTGTTTCAGTATCACTAAGCAACAGCAACCCTTCGACACTTCGTGTTAAGTGGCTATTAGAGGTCGGTTTTGTCTATTCTGACTAACAGGGGATGATGAATCGTGACAACTGAGCTGAACTGCGTGACACACCTGTCAATCGTTCTTTTGAAATTTATCGGTTTATTGGTTTTCAAGAGGTAAGATTACCACATACGGATAGTTTGAAGTAGTGATTTCTAGAGGTCATGTTTGTTTGCTTCTCATTCGGAATTACAGGTGGAACCACAATATACACTCATTACGATGTTACTATACAGCTGAAAGCCAGCAGCATACATTTTGTGTTCTCCACTTGCTTGCGTGCTGCGCAACTGACTGTGTTTGTGGACAGTGTTTTACACACAAATGTATGAGTTTGTTACTGAAGCATGATTCAAAGCGAGCCGGTACATATGCATTACACGGCAAACTTTTACCAGACATCTCTAGAAGTCGAGCTTCCAAGGGGCTAATTTTCAACCAGAGGGCCTTATGCTTGATAAGCAAATGAAGATATCTACAGTCCGTAAGCATACCGCCTAGTTAAGAAGTACTACGAATGGAAAACGATTCAGGCCTTAATGTCTATATATCGCTTTTTCTGAGAATGTCAGGACGATGTAGGAACACTAATACAGTACTGGTTCTGTGCTAATGAAAACCGGCAAGGAACGTCCACACAGTTGTATCACGGATGGCTATATAATGGGCATGGTGAACGCATTGATAATAAAGGTACGGGAGGGGTGTACCTTGATGCAGAAATTGTCTATGCTAGTGTAACATCATCTCTGAAGAACTGTGGTATTAAATCATACGGAATGAAATCGACAACTAGGCCCTTCACTTGTCTTAATATGGTAATCTAATATTGCTTTCGTTTAACTTTCAACGTACTGTTTGCATGTTAATAAGACTGCGGGAAGGTCGTTCATCGCACTGGCTTTTTAACGTACACCTCAAATTGTAGTGGATTACAGTGAGTGTTTTGAATTTTGTGTTGATGTAGTTCTTGTTTTGACTGACAACGGTGGTCATGTTCTTCTAAGACATTACGGAACATTAGGAACAGCAGATCTATACCAAAGTTTATGGGTCTTCTGTTGATAGTCGGGCTAAGAGCTTTTCTCTCGAAATGAACTCATATATGTAAACAGAGTTCAGCTGAACAATTTTCAAACCAACTGATTAGGGAACATAGCATGATCCTCCACAGTCGATCAGTTTGATCTGGCATTGTCTGATTAAAAACTGATTTAGTATGTGGAGTAATTCAGACTTTTTCCCTGTCAATACACTGAGTTAGCAAATGTTTGTCCCACAAAACACAGTTATTTATATTAACGTTAAATCGTGTAAATGGATTTGGAAAGTTACCATGTGAGAGGTGTTCATTCACTTACCTGTATTCTTTTTAAATATAGTCCATCTCGTTTGTTATTTACGGGGCTGACTGAGTTATTCATGCCTTTTGTCGGTTCTGAATAACCCGTATAAGATGTAGGTGCCGTTGTAGGCGTTGTTCCAACCATCGTCCGAGCTGTTGAATTTGTAGCCGTGTTATCGGAGCTTACTGAGGGTGTGTTAGCTGACGTGTACGAACTGAAAAAGTTCATCATCCACTGATTCAAGAAAAGTTGTGGTTGAAATGAGGACCCGAAAGGTTTGCCCACACCGGTAGAAGGTTCACGTAGGGAAGTGAATGAATATGGACTTGAAAGCGATAGACAAGTTGACTGACTAGTATGCTGGCTGAGAGAGAATGGTGATGTGCCCGTTAGATTCGGTAGGTTCGCAGGAATCGTGTCAGTTCCTGTGGCATTCAAATTTTTTCCAGAATGAGAATCTGTGGTATCGTTTTTAGATAAGTCGGTAGTTGCACAATGGTCAGAAAAAGCAACTGCTGGTGCGCATAACAACTGTCGATTTGGCTCATTAATGTTATCACTTACAAATGAAAATCCGTTGCGTATCGAACAGTCAGATGCCTCTTGAGATCTACCACGATGCATAGACAAATGTAATAAGCCTTCGATGCGGTTAAGTTGGGAATTGGTCGCATTGAGCTCTCGTTGAAAGCTGTCTAATCGCGCTGAAAATTGTTCCAACTTTTGTGTTAGTTGCTTTTCAAACAATCCTAAAAAGGTGCTGTAGATTCTGCACAATGTATCATAAAACGGTGGAACAGGATGCAAAAAACTGGATGCATGGCTCGATCGATTGCAGTAGGCATTCTGTAGTGCATCCATGTAAATTTTGCTCATCACATTAGGATGTTCAATATTCGGTAATGGAAGTTCCGTTTTGACGTTCTCCACTGAAACGTCAGTTAACATTGTGGTCGTACCGGATGATTGAGGGCTGTTTGAGGTTGTAGCCCTCAGTCCATTTGTCTCCAAAAGATGTGCGCAATTCATCTTCAAGCCAAACTGATGTCGTGGATACCAGGGCTGACCACTTGTGATGGACCAGAAGTGGCATCAAACCATACAGCTACCGCACTCTAACATGAAAGTCGGAAAAAAGATATGATCTTGATTGGTTTTGCAAAATCATTTGGGATACAAATGTTGTCTTGTTGTTGGTAAGTCTGTCTTGCAATGGTGAAATAACGTCGACCGGGGGTTTTATCTCGAATCCTGGTTTACCAATCAACTGACTTGACAAGCTGCGCACTCTCCCTAGTCAGCGGAACATGTGGTCGTTTGATTTGATCCGTTGTCTGGAAGGAGTTACCTTACCTGAACGTACACACGCACGCGCGCACGCACTACCATGCACACACTTCACACATGTGAAACATTCATAAACACACAAACACACGTATCCCATACTTGTAAGTAACAGAAACTTGCACCATACAGGTGTGGTCCACACTGTGCATTCGCATCAGTCGCAAGTTCTCGCAGGCGATCTGAGATTCAACGGTTTCCCCTCGGTTCTAGACTGCTACATACGATATTCTTCAGCACACTGAACCCCGGCAGGGATTCAAGTATAGTCATCAAGATTGTAATTTATTTCCAATCTGCATGTGCATTTGTGCGGCTAACCAAATTTGCACCTCCAGAGTTTATTACGTTTACTGCCCTCACCCCGGTCACGCTTAAAGACATCGATAACCGGCAATCAGGCAAGGATGCATACTTAGTCTAGCCAGCCAATTAAATCGAGTAAACGCCGTCAATCGGTTTAGGGTCAAAAGGATAGGATATTTTACTCGTTGGGTGGTCTCGGTTCGGTCAGTTTGCGATTCGTTTCAGCTAAGTACTGAATAGATCGGATGGCAAACCAAACGAGATGGCGTGAATCTTTGTAAGATTTCTTGAAATCGCTTAGGAAAAACGGCGAGCAGGACGAATTGAGTGGGCGTATCTACAAGCCCCCTTTTTGATACACAGATGGGCTCACAGACACGTGCGAAACTCGCACGGTCATGTAGGGATAGATTCACAGACGTACGCAGGATCGGACCAAGCCAATAGACCATCATTGCAACCAAACTATTTCTAAGACGCTGGTAACACTTTGACTGAGTCCATTTCTGCAACGTTTTGAGTATTAAAAATATAACAAACTTGCACGGTGCAAATTCAGAAATACACTAGTGT
>JTDE01001993.1:105243-118769 GCA_014338405.1 Paragonimus skrjabini miyazakii
GGAAAGACAACCGATGGTTCACTCATTTATCCAAACTTTACTGAACTCCTGTTTACTGACGGAACAAGCGAGCTACTCGATCGATGAAAAGTAATCAGGAATGCCATGTATAAGTTGAAAGCTGTAGGTAGTGTTAGTAACCAGAATAGATGGCCTTGTAATCAGCTAGCAAATGACTACAAATATAAAAGGATCTGTCTAATTTTTCACGTTATCTCACTAGTTTTATATATATTTATATGTTTATGGTTAATGTTGTCTGACAGTGAAAGGGCGACGCAATATAGGTTAGCGTACACCAGTGATATTCCTTTATCTGTTGTATTTGAACTTGAGATACATAGCAGATAACAGGACCCATTGGTGTAAAAGTTGCCGATTTATTGTTGAGCGAACTATGAATTAGGAGCAAGTAACGAAGCCAGACAATGGTGACTCCATGGAGATTGATTTGCAGTTACCACCTGAGCGATACACGATATATATTTCTTCACTTCTGATTGCGTGTTGGTTCTTAGTTTTTGACGTCTTGATCTTGAATTCTTAAAATTTAAGTTCCAATAAATTCCCTTTATTGATTCGTCTTTCCCGCAACCTTGTCATTAAGTACTTATTTAATTTTATTTATTTGTTTAATGTTATGCTACATGTGTATTTTATTAAGCAATTTCAATGGCAGCAACATACTGTTACCAACTGTTTAATTATTGCTGTCATTAGTGGTGCAAACGATGACACCTTTGGTCCACTAATTCACATTTGAGATGAGTGTCCTAAGATTTTCGTAACATTTTTCAGTTTGATTTCAGCAAAAATTGTGAACGCTTTCTTTGTCTCAAATAACAGGAGTGAGAAGGTATTGGTATGTCGTTGTGATATAGAGTTAGTTATAACCTTTGTTTTTTTATATTTTTCTTCATGTGCACAAGATAAAGTTGGAAGCGGTTCTCGAACATTAGGAAGCAATTTACACTCTCTCTTTCTCTTTATGACCGTTACGCCAAGCTCTCGGTAAGGCTGACCTTATCGGAATTGCGTACTAATATGTGATCTCCACAAAGTTTACAACTAACAGAAAATAAAAGGAATCGGTCACTCTAAAGATGGATTCGTTAAGAAAATATGTAGTCTCACTTGAGTTATAACCTGTTTTTCACCCCGTTTACATGAAAGGACACAGTCCATCTTGGATTATCAGTTTTCAATTGGCTATGGTAACAGGGGCTCGAAATTAAGTTTCTAATGATTCTTGATGTTCACCTGTTTACCAACATTCCAACACCGATTTGAGAGTGGGCGTCAAGGACCGTTGTATATTATCATTTGTTCGTATTCCGAGGTTTTTTGTGGAAGAGTTAGGAAATTGGCCACTCAAACGCATATACCTTTCACAGGATCAGTACAGCGTCCTTCAAAATGGTTAGTTGTAAGGATATAGTCCATATCCTAAGTGGGCCTATGGAGAGAGCACTATATAAATGTGGATTTTGTTTGATGAATAACTCATTTATCGGAAAAAGTCCAAATGGAATGATGAGGATAGAACTGTTTTGCTCTGTGCATAATCCGAAATAGCATCTTCTGTGCTTGTTATGGTATACTCATAAAAACTTAATTACAACTTTCTATAAACTTTATGTAAGTTTCAAAGTAAGCACGCACTTCAAATAAGCGATTGGATGCTGAAGAACCTTGCAGCCGAGTTTATTTATCTAAACACAGTGTACAGAAGAGAGCTGTAGGCTAATGGCTGGGAAATTCATGCTGAGGTACGCACAGTTGAGACATTGTATCCAAACGAAGGAAAACATATCCGCGATATTTGTTAAATCTCAAATGATAGCAGTTGAAATCATCAGGTTGGCATAGGCCGAAGACAACTTTCTCATAATTGGTGATGACGAAAAATGACGATCCTGTTTTCGAACTTCCATTATTGAGGGTGTTGCAATTATGAAGGAAAGTAAAAATTGGCTGAGATATTTGGTTGGCCGAATCATAGTCACGACTTTCACTCGCTGTTTTAGACACGAGATCAGCTGTGTGTCTCGATGTGTGCAAAGAGAGAATGTGGACCACTTGAGGCCGGAAAAGTTATAAAGTCTCAACGAACTGTTTTGTGAACGAAGAATAAGGTCATGTCACAATAACTTTGATGGTTGCTAAACTTCACTATCTGACTGTTTTGAGTTTAGTGGCTGGATCCATGCAGACCAACCGAAGTGCAGGTCTATGTGATCATTAGTCCTAAGAGTGTGAGACAACTGCACTAGCAACGGAATTTGCAGACCCGGTTTATTTTAAATTGGAGTAGTCATTTGATTGATTTAGTTTGTTGTACCACGACTGCTATTGAAGAGGTACACAGAATTTGTCTGATTGTGAACAAGTAGCCTGTCTTCAAGACGGATTCTATACCTGATTTCTTAACCTAACTGGCAATGTCTCCTTCAGAGACCAATGTGGACGCCATCTCACCTGGCTACTTTATAACTTTCCAATATCAAATTGGAAATCACCCACAATTGATCGCAGCTGTCACATTCCCATAGACTTTCCAGTCGGCCCCTTTCGAAAAGAAACACTGGACTCGAGTTCCGTTCTCATTAAAGCTCGTCAGTAGCGTACATCCTTGCCACCGCCAGGACTAGAACTCCAGTCACGCTTTCATGAGGCAGCCATGTTGACTACTGCACCATTGACCTCCCATTAGGCACGACTGAATTATCATATGTGAACGTTCAATCACTTTCCCTTGTGAGTGGTGATCCAGTTGTCCGATCATCTCCATAGAAGACACAGTAACTGACCTGTTAACTCCAATCGCTAACCCCACGATTAGGAGTCCCTAGACAGGTCGAAATCTCCGATCTCATTAAACCTGTTAGGTGATATTCTGGATTACTGACGAGTAGTCGGGGATTTGGTTTATTTCAAGTTGAACATTATCCACAATTGATCGCACCTGTCGCATTCCCGATAAACGAGAGTTAGATAAAAGGCAGCTCATTTTTGACGTTAAGAATTAGGTGTCTAGATGGTGTAACCATGATGGTCAGTGTAAGAAATTGGCAAAGAGGAGGCGGATTCCCGTAGCGTGTTGGTGAAAATGGGCTTCATTCTCAAGAATATCCTCTAGAAAGAATTTTCTCTTACGTAACTCTTGGAGACGGATCAAGTTCTGTTTTTCCCTGAGGAAAAAAGCGATAGAAGTTATACTATACCGCACAATTTTTCGGGAAAAGTATTCCATCCAGAGTAGCCACTGGGATGCCGGTAGACCAGATAAATAGAAGCTCAACGATAATGAAATCCACTTACAATGGTTGAGCTGGTTTTCTTCAATTAAACTAATATTTTTTTATTGAGTGCCATTCGTAAGCTAGTGTGAACGACCGTTTAAATCAAATGGTCAGGTCGCACCTAAAATGAGACTAATGACACGATTGTCTCATAAAAACAATGGCTGGTGTTCATAACCAGTTTGTAGCAGGAATGAGTATTGCTGGTCAGTTCTAAGATAGGGAAAAATCACGTCCACTGCTTCTGTCCGACGGAGACCTGCAGAAATACTGTCTGATTGTGACAATCTGTCAGAAATCAGAAAGACTATGAAAGGGTTAATCCCAGTAAAGTCGCAATGCCCCACAGGTTAGATAAGCACCTTCTGTCTCGTGACCTGTTTGCAAAAGCACCCTTTCTGATAGGCTTCAGGCACGCACATCAGAATCGTTAGTTCGTATCTCAATCTGACTCTACACGCACAGGGTAAGTCGAAAAAGAGGCGAAACCAATCTTGCGGTATCGATTTTAAAGTGAGAAGTGATAGACATTTTGAGCAGCTACAACTTGTTTTCAGTATTCCACTATTTAACGAATTCATATTACCGTGTTTTACTGACTGATCATAATAATCCGCACAGACTTAGGGAAAGGCAAATGAAATAAACCACTGTGTAGCCATGTTGACTGAGCAGATTACCGTCATATAAGGTCAAACTAGGGGTTATTCATGGTTTTGCATTGAAATTTCATAGGCCTGCATTGCAGAACGGAAGGTCATTGCGCAAATGTTCTTCTATCCATTTTGGTCGTAAAATAAATTGTGTTCTGCGGTCTGCGCATGAAAGGAAAATCCGAGAGGATGTAAATGAAATAAAACTTAAGAAGAGCGGTTGACGCAAAACCACGCTAGCTAGGCACACTGAGATGACATTCTGATAAACAAACACGTTTGACAACCTGCAGGAGTGAATTGGAGAGTAACTAGGAAGCATGTTTCTCATATATGTGCTAGTCCAGTAGTCTTGAAATTTCACTCCGTATTAGTTGTGACCACAAGGTTAAATATTGCAGTACACGATGGACAAAGCCCACCTACAAAAACATGCCTGATTTAATGGCTCCATTTCCAGAGAAGGATTGTGTACGCACTCATTACTGCTCATTGGAGGAATGGCTGGTGATATGATGTATTGCTGGCAATGCTGACTTGATCTTTTGGTTATTTATTGCTTATCCCCTTAGACGCTTGTGATAACTTGTGGACTGAGCAGGTACTGTTATCCTTTATGGGTGCTTGAATTTCCCAGCTTCGCAACTCCTTCCGTGATCTGTAACTCAGCGCCTTCAAGTAAACATTGGTCATCCTTGAAAGAAGGGCTGATTATAGAACAATCCGGACTATAGGGTTTCATAGCTTCTTTCTCACATGCTGATTGTTTTCGGTCCGTTTTTAGCTACAGCTGTACATTTAGTAGACAGATTCGAATGTTTTGTCAATAAGGTCCATGAACTGTTAGCAGCCTAGACAAGAACGCAACCTGGGGTTCCAATAATACGTTATTGAATGAATGTTTAATAAAATATAAGCATGATTGATGGCTCCAAAATATTAGTGTTACTTAGGAGTGAGAACCGTCTTCCACCCTTCCTCTTATTCACCGTGCCCCTTGGTGTCGTTGTTTAGTGAACACTTTCCACACTACTGACAACGTAATCAGCACATCGCTGTAGGTATTTTAGCGAAATTACATATTTCGTACTGAACTCTTGCTGCTTGGTTAGTATCCTCTACATCTTGTTGGATAACAAAATGCTGAAATGAAGTATGACGAGATGATGTACAGCTTCATCTGTAGTTGTTTTATTCTCAACGTTCTTTTTATGTAAATTTTATTCTTGGTTTTCTGGCTGTTCAACGTTTGATCACCCTTGCTGTTTGGTAAATCACGTCTTACTACATAGAGATATTCCAAGTGCTTTCTGCTACCGTGCACCTCAACAACAAACAGTGGAAGGGTTTTTTGGTCTGAACGCGGGTTTTAATCCCCGGAGTTGTTATAATGGGAGTACGACTCAGTGAGCATGAAATTTATTTTGTCAGAAGCTTTGAATAGAAGCCGCCCTATTCTTATTACCAGGGTCTCATCGAAACTTCTCTTGGTAACTTAAATCGATATAAACCCTTTATTAAAAGTGTGATATAAATGTGGTGTAAAAGTATACACTCAGATGACTCCAAATTACAGTTTATCAAGACAATTGCGTAGTCATCACCCTTTGTGATGAACAATACCAGTAGCCACACGTCTTACCCATTAAACGATAGAGAGAAAAACCACCGCAGTAGCATCTTCTGGTGTTTACTGCTGTCCAACTGCACGCTGACTTAAAGAGTCTGACCGGCCTGATCTAGATAAGAGCCACATAGACGGTGATTTGAACCGAAGAATTTTCAACCAGCATTATAGTCGTTGCATTATCTGGACTCAAGACCAGATTGAAAAGCGCACCACTAAGAAAATTAAATCAGAAATGCCATTCAGTTAGTAACTAATTTAGGAAGCGGCCAAAATAAGTGTTTTTTATTTTGTATTGCAACTATGTTAGTTGAGCATTCTAAAACGTGACTTCTGATTTTCTCTCGTATTTAAAAGTGGTCACGCTTTGAATGCATCTCCATTAAGCCCCAGAGCTGATTTAAAATGCGCTGGTTAACCTTAGTTCTAGGCTCTAAACTACTGCCGAGTTAGCTCCAACCAGTCAGTTTTGTATCAGGTTTTAATAGGTCAGAGTGAAGTATGAAAACTGTTCGGGAACAGATCTGTATAACTTAATGAAGTGCCCCGAGGTTAGGATATAATCAAGTTTGATTTAGTTCAACATGATCATCGAGCTTCTTCATCGTGAAGAAACACACTGGACCCTAAAAACGCTGCCTGCACGGTTCCTGGAGGATTACTTCTTTTTTGGAAGTACTTAACCAAAAACCTTTCGTGGCTTGTAAAGTTGTTTCTAGGCTATAAGTGCTCTTACTTGTGAGTTGCCCCTCGGAACGGACACTGTTCTTCTCTCGACTTCCGGTGTATGTAGATTAAGGAATTTAGCAACAATAGAAAAGTAGAAAAACAAGACAAACTCTTATGCGCTTAAAACAACGCTAGCAAGTATTATTTAAAAATGACTTTAGTGCATTTCTCGCCAAATACCATGTAGCCTCTCGGTTTTCATATATAACTGGGGTTTCACAACCACACAACCACTTCATGACAGCTGAATGGCATGCCACAAAAGAGAAGCCATCCAGTTTGAGATGGACACTAGGACCATAAGATCTGTTATTCCAAAAAGAGTTACATTTATCAGGTCCGGTCAAAAACCTGAGCAGTTGATCCTTAGCAATCAAAACCGCTGTTCTGAGTTATTAATGAGCTACCGGAGTATAAGAGTAAACTAGATTCTGGTATGTGTGACCCTACATCAACCCGAAAATTTTTTTAAACCTATACCTATATCCCAAAAAAATCACCATTCTTAAGGTAACGTGGCAAAACAATAATAACAACTGGGCCGTCTGACTTGCCTGTTACAGCCAGAGTGAAGCAGTCCACTAGATTCTGTCATTTTCATGTCATTCGTAGTTGAATTCAAACGCACCTGTTGACTTGTTTATCATAGTCTTAAGAATTGTCGATCGTCAGTAGCATTTTTGCGGAGCGAATTTATGGGCAATATGTTGATGCCAGCCAGGAGCTGTCCGCTGTATGTTTGATGTGCAACGACTGGGTTTCTATTCCGCTCATTATCCTATGACTTTTTCACTCGTTACCCTTCTATTGTTGACCCTCTGAAACGCAAGAATAGTTTGATTTTTCTTTTCTTCCCAAGCTGTCTAACACAGATTCAGATGAACACAAGCTTTGTGAACTTTTTCCAGTCTGTAAATTTCTTATGATTCTTATGAAAAATAACCAGTGCAAAATATGAAATACAATGGCCGATTACAAATGAAACTGCGGGTTTTGAATTTATCGACATACAAGCAAATTATCAAAATGCTTCCCACTGCTTTTATCACCCAACGAATTGGCTTCAGTGTTAACTTCACTTTCTTCTCAAATGAGAGATTACGGACAAATAGTACGCTTGACTGTCCAAAGGTGGAGAGTCAATGCACGAATTTTTTAAAATAAGATTGAGCACATATTTAAGTAGAAATGAACAGTGAAGATTACTGCTTTTCCTCTGAAATTTTTAAGCAAACTAATGTTTGCCTAAAAAATCCAGTCGTACGTGTTGTTGTATCGGATTGAACAGTTTATGCACTTGTCCAAACATTTGAGATCTTTTAATAAAGTCAACGATTAACCATAAAGTAAAAGTTTATTAAACAAGAGAGTATGCCGACTCCAAAATATCTTAAAAAGGAGTGCTCAGGGGTGATAAATGCTGTAAAAGCAACTATGTAAAATGTAATTCCTTACTTCCGTAGAACCTCACTGATATGGGGGTAAAGTAAAACTTCCCTGGAACAATTGTCCCTCAGCTCAGAGTGTAGATTTAGCCCGGCGTACACAAAAATCTGCTCTATCGTTTACCTTCACAGTGGTCACCTCCTCACTTCTGAAAGTGAACACCGGCTGAGCACCCTCAAGCAGTCGGTAAAACACTTGACTGCATTTTCTGCTACCAACCTAAAAATTTACTTTATCGCTTCCCCACGTAGGCAGAACTAATAGGACCTTAAAAAGGTATCGACTACAAGGAGGTGTTGCTAAACTGTCAAATGAAACTATGTAGCTCCAACTAGAAAAATCTGATTAGTCTGTGGTGAACCAAGTGTTAGCTGTACCTAAAACTGGATATTTCGTGAAGCAAAAACACTAAACTAGAGGGTGTTGTTCAAATAACCGTAGGCAATGATATCGTACACTCAGAGGGAAAATGGATGGCGTTCGTTCCAGTACTAGCAGATACTCATTACACTCCATATCTCATGGCATGAATGTGAACAAAACTCACATTCTGAACGTAGGACAGCCGGAAAGTTATAGACTTCTCCGGTTCAAGCTTTCACGTGGCATGAAGGTCTCCTAAAATCAAAAGATTTTTGTAAGGATATAAATAACGGGCTGAATGACCGGTTTGTGAACGTCATCAACAAAACGTGCTCATTTCTAGTTCATTGTTTCAAAAGAAAACGATTGAACTATGACGAATAAGGATATGTCAAATATTCCGTTAACAATTACTGACTTCCAGTAGCTCTTCAAAGAACCAACATCAGATCTTGCGCTCTTTCTGGAGAATACCCAGGTGCTACTGTGGCCATCATGGATTGTGACAGCATTGTTGTTCATTTGGCTGATTATACTCAATGCTGGGTTTGCTCAACGGCTGGTTCTACCGTACTGAACTCTATCTGATCCGTACAAAAAATTATCGTCGTACCAAGAATATGACGCCAAGTGTTAAGACTTTTGCTTTAGAGTCTAGTTAGGTTGTTAATCATAGTTACGCAGTATATTTGCTAAGACACGCATTAAGGTTCGTTTGAGTCAAAATCAAAGTATTCTTTCAATTGTGAGAATCTGATCTTCATTCAGACCTTCTACACGAAAGTCAATCGCAGTGCAAGTATAACGAAAAATTTTTCTTTCATTCTTCTCCGGGCGGAGTCGTTGGCGATAGCTGCACGAATTTTCGCTACTTGAATAGCAATTTGTCCATCGATTTGTCCGTGGACCGGGAGTTGAGAGCTCGTGTGGCAAAGGCTAGTACTGCCTTCGGACATCTTGGAAGGCGTGTTTGGAAGAACCACAGCCTGAAGCCGAGCACTAAGCTCTTCGTCTACCGCTCAATGGTGCTGTCTATACTGTTGTACGGCAGTGAAATGTGGACATTGTATCAGCGGAACGTTGGCTATGTCATTTTCCTCGGATGGACGACGACCGTATCCCGAAGCAGGTGTTGTATGGACAACTGAGATCAGGCCACCCGAGGTGGTTGAAACGTAGAGTATTACAACTTGCTCAAAACGTTGTGTTATTCTCAATCCATTTACCTATATGTACTACTTCAATTACGCATTCCTTCAGATCCACGGGAATAAATGGCCACCTTCGCAGTCGCAATTCATCCTGTGTCTTCACATCGTTAGTTAGTCGTTCTCCAGATGTAGCCAGTAGTAGTTGTGCAGCAGCCTCCGCAGTTCCTAAGACGAGCTTTTGGAGTTGGTTGTTGCTATTAAATGCTCATATATTTCAGGTACCTTGGGTTCTTGATGTTGATTGACCAATATCTCTTTGTCCACATTACTCCACAGTACTCCGTGAACGGGTATAACTTCAGTTGGCAGCTTATTTTCTTGTATTGATTGTGATAGTGTATCGAGTTTCACATCGTTTCCTCAACTGATTTGTCCGGTAACGAACCTGAACTCTTGTATTTGAACAGCCGAGCGCTCCAGATCAAAAAGTGTTGACCTGTTGCAACAGAGAAGGTGGTTGTTATCAGGTAGATCGTTCATTTTTCTGGCACCCAGACGATGGCTAAGCATTATTCTTCGTTGTATGATATTTTTTTCCGCTTTCATCACTACATGACTGGTAAATTCGATTATCCCTGACAGTTGTAAAAGAACTGCCCCGATTATGTTGTTACTTGGTCAAACTACACCGTGAATGGCTTATTCGGTTTGGAGGTCATAAAAAGTTTTCGACTGATGATAGCTTTCTGCATGAGTTGGTTGAACTCAACTTCCATGTCATAAGTTCAAACGAACTTATCCTTTATCGGTAGTTAGAAGAGGAGGTATGCTGTATGCAAAAAACCCCGCATAAATGATAAATTGTAACCGACCATTTCGAGAAAGGACCTCCCTTACCACTTTGACTTGTGGAAGTGGAACATTCTTGATGTTCGTCAACTTCTGTACCAGTGGTCAAATCATTCCGTCGCCAAATATGTGTCCCAATCATTCTACAGAAGCCGATTTGGCATTTCTTACCAATCAAATCCAGGTCAGGTTCGCCAGTTAGTTTCTTCTGGTTGTTCAGACACTGTAGAAGAATATAATGATGTCAACCCTACATACGGTCATTCTTTCCTAATCTTCCAGAATGTGAGGTAGCAGACGTCTGAATGTGGCTAGAGTGTTGCAAAGGCCGAACGATATCCTAAGGAATTGATGTTGTTGTCCGCTCACATAAAAGACGGCTTTCACTCTGTTTTCCTGGCACTGTTAGACACTAGTAATTAGAATGCAGATTCATGAAGGACATTATCTTGACAGTATATAGGCGCACAAAAATCGCAATTGGTGACATCGGAAAATCATCTTCGATTGTCATTCGACTGAGTCCTCTGAAATCGATATGAAATCGGTGGGTTCTGTCCGTTTTTCTAGTCAGTTGTAACGGCAACAAAAGTGGGTCGCTTGTTCGTTGAATAATACCTTTCTCCAGTATCCCATTCAACTGCCACTTCACTATTGCAATCAACATGATTAGTAACCTTCAGTAAATTAGTGTGCATTTCGCACCTGGCTACAAGTCTACTGAATGTTCGATCCACCTACAAAATCCGTCTGGCCACACACATTAGTGAACAGATGAACGAAACCATCAACATAGTAATTAACGGCTTGACAAGTATATTCTGGTAAGAGTTTGACTGCCATCTAAACCACTCAGCATCGCTTCTTCATTTTCTCGTTACGGAATTCCGCAGTATCATCAATGAGATGTAGCTCGCTATTATCCAGTTCTATGTTTGCATTCAAACAACGCAGCAGGTTGGTCTCTACTATCGTTTCTTTCACGCTGTCAATTATTGGCATTGCACGACGTAGCCCGGTGTCGCCTGTCTTAATATCAGCATTCTGAGTTGTCATTACCTGTAACGCCGTCCCTTCGACCACGAGTACATTCCAACTAACTGGCTTAACAGTCAACCTGTTTACATTGTTTGACCTTGACGCTTCAGTCCTCATGTTCATTGTCCCAGTGAAGTGGTGAGCGTCTGTTTTCTGTCTCAGCGTCACGCATGCCGGGGAATTGAAACCACGACTTTGAAAAATGTGCCTCACATTTATTCATTATGGTCACTGGACTTATAGAAAGACACTCGAGTTACTATCCTTAACCGTTGCGCCTCTTTGTCCCATAGGGTGAAATCTATTAGCTGGTTGTCTTTGGCTAACAATCTAACAAGTTTCCAAATTTGCGGAAAGGTTTAAGAGAGGGATTTGCAAGCAGTTGACTCAGTGGCTACCAGCGAGTTGGTGGACAGCGAACTTATTTAGACTTACCCCACTTATTAGATAATGGTTCAACGCCGCTTTCAACTGTCGTGATGAGTCTCAACAGGTGAAACACAGTATTTGGCAATCCAATTCAAAAAGTATCTCGTTTGGGCTAAAAGAAGGATTGACAAAATGAGCAGAAGCCACAGTATAGTTTGCCACTTATGACCACACTTGATCGCAGCCTTCGCATTTAAGTAAGACTTTCGGTTAGCCCACGTCGAATGGAAGCGCTGGAAGTCTTTGGATGTGGGTCGGTTGAAAGGCTTTTTCTGAATGCGGTGACTACAGTTATGTGTGGGTAGTGGTCATTTTGAAATTATGAAACCCCGTTGAGTCTCGGATGACTAATAATGATGCCTTCTTAAAGATTTTGGGTGATTGCTTTCAAACAGTTGACGTCTGATGTATACACTTAGCGCTTCATTCAAAACCTTTTGTTGTGTTCTTGTTCAAGTTTGAACGCAACAGGATCTCTTTCAAATAATTCGTTTCCTTGTGTACTACACGTTAGTCACTTTATCCACTCTGAGATGAGCCGAGGGACACCGAACTGAAAAATTACCGTCCGTATCAAAGTCTGAAAGTTATGTCTCTCTGGGTACATATCACAAATCGAACTAAGCTTTCGGAGAGTCCTAGTCAATCACGATCGATTAGTGAACAGTGCTCAGACGAAGTTTGGTATATGGTTTGAATGGCAACGCACCTGCGTAGAATGAATATGGCTCAGTAAATAGATGAATGGGGATCACGTTCTATTTTAGATCGTCAAAATTCTCTTTTAACTTAACCGTAGTCATAAGGCATGCACTTTGGCGTTATTACACCAATTCTTAATGTTGAGAAATGACACAAAATGGACGGGATAATTCCCATCTTCCAGGCAACACACCAGCCATGTAGGTTATAATCTCGTGAACGAAAATACTAGTCAGCCACTTAATATATGCTGGTCAAATGAGACCTGAACTGAAAAGGCACAGATCTCTTGTTATATTGTGATCCACTCATGAATCCACTGTTGTTGTTTACACTGGGCTACCGAATAACCCCCGCCCTATGCTAAAACCATTTACTCACTTAGTAATATATCCATCCGAATCTACATATTTCCATCGAACTCGGCATATTGGTCGGAAAATCACGGAGGGGCTAGGAGCCGACTTCCATAAAAAAAACTCATGAAGCGATCACTGGTAGTTCGTGAAATGTTTGTATGGAAGCCGTTTCAGTTCCTTGCAACTTATCTGAACCGGGTGTTAATATCTTGCTGCAACCTGTTCACGGTGAAAAACTGTAGACAGTTATAACTTCACTGTTAGAAGACTACTTAAGCTTACTAAGCTAATTGACAACATGGGTAAGAACTTTAGAATAGGCAGTGCTACGTTGCCTCCGGTGTCATCCACATTGGAGCACATATATGTGGACTGATAAGTCAGGATTTCATCCATGGAAGGTGAACAGAAAGGTACATTTATAAGGATTTGAAGGGAAGTGATTTAACGATAGCATGAACGTGCCTAAAATGCAAAGTGATATTGATTCAGTTCATGTGCTACTTCGTCATGTAGAAGACGTGAATGTGATTTTCCCGATTGCACATTCAATGGTTTGAACCACAAGAGCTGATTATAAACGCCGACACCGTAAGTGCCATAATTATCTATCAGTTTTACTCAGCGCACTGAATTCATCTGAAATCTGGATAATCGAATGCTTAAATGAGTAAGTGATATCCAGCACAAGTCAGGTTATCTACCAGTACTGTGAAGTAAACAACGATAGCAAGTTGCTGCTTCCACTGTGCACGACAGAATTTCCAGCCACTGCACACTGTGGGTAGACATCAAACCAGGCGAGAGTGAGAGTTTTCTTCTTTTTTATATCAGGACTGATTTGGCTAGCCTGGTGCCATAAACCCAACTCTCTCTTC
>JTDE01001994.1:6672-31427 GCA_014338405.1 Paragonimus skrjabini miyazakii
GTGTGGTTAGTTGTGAATTTGGGTGCTGTGCTGTTTGTTGTGGATCGCTGCTCAGTTCTTCCCGCTGGATGTTCCATCCCCGATGAACATTCAGTCTCTATCGCATTTGGTATTTGTCCGATTTCTACAGTTGATCGTTTTAAGGAAGAATAAACGAACTGAATGGATGGAAAATTGAATCATGCTGAATTGGTTAAATTGGAATTTACCTTCCAAGTTCAGTTTATAAGCTTGGTTTTTTCACAACTTGGTAACTTCTCCGTTATAATATTATCTCAATAACGAATTTCATAACCGTCGTAATCTGCAGCTAACCCTCTTATTAATCCGGATTACTTATCTGCCAGCCTTCGTGTTAATAAGCGATCGAGGATGCAAGGTTCTAATCTTCATAAAGGCATTTTGAGAAACAGTTGAGCTAAGCATAAAAGGCTGTTTGTCAGTTAACAGAGAAAAAACCTGTAATCTCCAAACTTTATCACTCGTTTATTGTTTGGATGGTAGTGTGAAATGAAAGACATGCATTTTCAGATTTCATGATATTACATTGCACTGGAGGGAAGTCATCAACATGTTGAGTAGCGTTTACCAGTGTAAACTTTCCTGGATCTCTTCAATTCCAGTGAAAGCGTCTCAAATACGTCCTTGGTGGAGGAGTTTATTTAGCGATGTCCACGATCTACTCTCTCAGGTTCAGTGTTAAGCATGTAATCGAAGACAGTACCTACAAATATAAGTTTTTTCAGTGTATCGTAACATTTGTATTTGAAGTGAAAATAGAAGTATCCGAACGGTAAATGACTTGATTTATCGTTTACATCAAACTGACTTGCTTCATCAGAACACATAGCAGAGTGTGAAGCTTCACGTGTAAAGTTACACACAATGATCGTTCTGGGTTAGCAAGGCCAAGTATATATCATTTGCATGACGATTTCTCTACATACCTGCAAAATATCGAATTTGTGCCTTCATCAATCACCTGGTAATAACGTTTTTAGACTGCATATTATTTGTGATGGTTCCGCACTCAAGTGAACTGTAAACTAACGTTGTGCCTCTCCGAGCAACCTCTGCCATCAGACAATTCTACATGATTGTTGACACTGTTTATCTCCCTCCTTTGTCTATGTCGCTTCTCGGTGAAATCCCTTCAATGAAAAATGTTCACAACGTGAACTTGTTTAAATTGGGAGCTAGTAGATTCTTCCTACTAATGTTTATTTGCAAATTCATGTACTCCAATGCAAGATAATCTGGTTGAAATGCGTACATCAACTCATAATTGCTCACTTGTCTCACAAGGACGGACTGAAAACAAAGGTTCACAATTTAATTCGTGTTGTAACAAACAGATGATAATTAACCACACAAGCAACGCGACTGGGGTTATTATTGTAGATTCAAAGATATACTATGCAGAGCGCTTGTTTGGTAACGTGGACATGCTTGGATCACACGCAATATGAACAATGATGTAACACACCACCTCAAAGCATTCACAATGTCCATATCGTCATAGACATAGTACTGTGTCAAATTGTAGCTTGCTGCATCTTCTAATTCACAAAGTCGAACGACAATTGGTTCCCCTTATTTCACTATACACGCTTGCTTTTAAATGTTTCGGTATTACAGCTGGATTCCGACAGGAAAGTTCCGGATATACTTGACGCAGTAGATCAGATTAGATTTTGATTGTAAATGTGATAGTTTCGCTTGACTATTTGAAGTAGTTCCATCAGTGTTTACATTTTACATCTATTGTATAAATAAATATAGCCCGAATTAATCGTCTAAGATGATTTCTCTTGACACGTGAATTTGGGACATACACTCTATTCTGTTGTATGTGCATCGAAACCATGTCTCAAGTTATGACTCTCAAATATACAAAACCACATGATGTAAATACTTGTTGAATATATTCTAGTTTAGGAAACGGAAATTATGCAAATTGAACTTCATCGAGTTACTCACATATCTAATACATTTTGTATACATTGAAGTTTTCACACTTTTTGATTATGCTTAACATGGGGGGACACATCTCAAATACACTGAGCTGAAGCTTCGGGTAAATATCGAATCATGTGTTGGGTGAATCAGAGTGTATAAAATCGTCATATTATCTCAAGACTCCTTTAAACGAACAAGGCATTGAGTTAATTAGTACAATCAATTTTGACGGAATTGAAAGCACATTTGCATCAAGCCGTTAAAATGCATCAGGTGGCATGTTCTCAATCGAAATCACATTGAGATGAACAATACCCTCGGTTTGCAAAATAATAAACATAGATCAACTAATTTTACAACAAACCACTTGTTACTAATGCTAGTATCGTTTCAGGCGTTTGTATGCAAATCGTAATTGTTTGTTCATGTCGTAGAATGTTCTATTTTCGTTTTGCACTAATTTTAACCAACCGATTTGCAGAATCGCTTTGCTGGAAACCACATTCGTGATAACTCTTCTAACAGTGTTTGTCCTATTCCAAAACAAACACGAAGCATTCAGGGAACGGTTTGTAAAACACTCAACAACATAATATGCTAACAATTTAATTTAATTCGGAACGTCATACCATATGATTCTTTGGCTGAAATTATATCTGCTTGTGTTCAAATCAGCGACGCGAAGAGACCATGGAAGACTGTTAGTGAAATATTTTGTCAGACGTGAAATCATTCCTGTTGAGAGTGCAATAAGTGTGATCTGAAATGCTATCATTCTTAAAATTGACTTACTTGTAAACGCGTAGCACTATCACCTTCTCAAAACAACATTTATATAGAGAAATGTTCAGATCAAAGCTCATATGTCTAAAAGCAAAAGGTATTTGAGTCAAAAGTTTCCATGGAATCAAACACACTTGTGAAATTTTGATCTCGCCAAGTCCAAAATAAACAAATATTGCCCATCGGAACTTTCATACACTCCCAAGGAGTCGGCATTACTAATAGTTTAGATTGAACCACATGAAAATCCATGCGGATATATGTCTATGCACCAAAAAGTTCCATCAAGAATTACTTCAACCGTTTCATTATTTACCACCTATTGGTATAATTTGGGTTGTAACTGTGATGGTTTCGCTTCACTATTCGGAGTAAGTCTATCAGTTTTTAGATTTTACCTCCATTGTATAAATAACTGTAACCCGAATTAATCGTTTGAGATGATTTCTCTTGCCATTTAAATTTGGAACATACACTCTATTCTGTTGTATGTGCATTGAAAACATATCTCAAGTTATGACTCTCAAATATACAAAACCGCATGAAGGAAATACTTGTTGAATATATTCTAGTCTAGGAAACGGAAATAAAGCAATGTGAACTTTATCGACATATATATATATATATTGAATATATTGAATTATATATATTGAATTTATCACACCTTTTGATTATGCGTAACATGAGCGGAAACATCTCAAATACACTGAGCTGAAGCTTCGGGTAAATATCGAATCAAGTGTTGGGTGAATCAGAGTGTATAAAATCGTCATATTATCTCAAGACTCATTATGACGAATACGGCATTACGTCAGTTAGTCTAATGAAAGCACATTTGCATCAAGCCGGTAAAATGCACCAACTGGCATGTTGTTAATCGAAATCACATTGAGATGAACAATACCCTCGCTTTGTAAATATTAAACATAGGTCAACCAATTTTAAAACAACCCATTGGTTACTAATGCTAGTATCGTTGTAGGCGTTTGTATGCAAATCCTAATTGTTTGTTCACATCGTAGAATGTTCTATTTTCGTTTTGCACTAATTTTAACCAACCGAATTGCAGAATAGCTTTGCTGAAAACCACATTCGTGATAACTCTTCTAACAGTGTTTGTCCTATTCCAAATCAAACACGAAGCATTCAGGGAACGGTTTGTAAAACATTCAACAACATAATATGCTAACAATTTAATTTATTTCGGAACGTCATACCATATGATTCTTTGGCTGAAATTATATCTGCTTGTGTTCAAATCAGCGACGCGAAGAGACCATGGAAGACTGTTAGTGAAATATTTTGTCAGACGTGAAATCATTCCTGTTGAGAGTGCAATAAGTGTGATCTGAAATGCTATCATTCTTAAAATTGACTTACTTGTAAACGCGTAGCACTATCACCTTCTCAAAATAACATTTATATAGAGAAATGTTCAGATCAAAGCTCATATGTCTAAAAGCAAAAGGTATTTGAGTCAAAAGTTTCCATGGAATCAAACACACTTGTGAAATTTTGATCTCGCCAAGTCCAAAATAAACAAATATTGCCCATCGGAACTTTCATACACTCCCAAGGAGTCGGCATTACTAATAGTTTAGATTGAACCACATGAAAATCCATGCGGATATATGTCTATGCACCAAAAAGTTCCATCAAAATGGAGTTACATCATGAATTACTCCAATTGTTTCACTATTTACCACCTATTGGGAAATGTTGGCAATATTTTTGTTATCTTCAGATATATTCAGTTCACAACTTGATTTTCCTGGCAACACATTAACAATATTACTGTAGACCATAAGGCGGCAACCGAGCAGATGCATTGTGCGCAATTCATTTGAATTGTTGCATACAATGGAGATGGGTGATTTAATCTGGCGAAAATAGTTAATTCGTGAAATATTGCCCTAACTTGTTAACGACAAATTTGCTGTCTCGCACTTCATCAGCGCCTCAAGTTTACGTGATGCCTACAATCAATGGGTTTCGTCAGAAACAATGGTCTGAAAACTCGTCCAATCTGTTAGAGAGTGAAGTCACATTACTAGTAATGCAAGAAAAGATGGCAGTTTTATTGCCAACAGTAAGCACAGACACATTATGTATAATAATGCTTTTGTTCTCCAACTCCTTGTATCTCAGATGATAGATACTGTCTTTTGTATTTGTCTCGTCCAAAATGTGTAATTATTGAATGATTACTTCCCCTGGGGTTAATGTCTGTTGTGACGCCATTAGCTTTTCGGTGTCAGTTGCGGTGGGATAAAAACCTTTCAACAAATGGTATAGGTGAGTGTACTCGAGTTAAGCCTAGTTGTAGTTGAATTTGTCCTCGTGAGGTTTCTGGAAGCTTTCGCCGTTTAAAGACTGTTGAAACATTCTTTTTCAGCGTGTTCCTCACAATTTGTCGCTAGTACATGTCTACTCCTTGACAGACCGAACACAAATACATGTGCGAATATTGTGGCATCATCCCAATAGTGTAGACAGCATTGTTTACATTCCTTAAGTCATATTATCCATCAACGTTAATCGAATGTGCTTATCTCACCTTCCTTTCTTTCATGTTGGCGAAGTGAGTCTCAGAAACAATATGACAGGAATGAATATGCGGTTCATCTTCGATAAGGCGACAGATGTTGAGCTTATTTGGTAACAGTCTCTGCAACACACCCTGGTCCTAGTCTGCGGTCGGACACACGTTTTAAACTGTAAGTCGAATTACTTTCAAATTATTTTGTATAAACGATGAGAACAGTCTACAGGTTTAGTGGATTTGAGTTTAACATCAAAGACAGATAAGAATCTTACAGCCTGAAAAGATTTATTTCTCACAGATTGCGAGCATTTTGAAAGTGTGAGTGATCAGTCGATCGCTATAATGTAATAACCAGTTTACCATAGGTACATCACAAACAGTTAATGATCTTACACATACTCAACCGTCCAGACGTTTTTCAGTCGACTACAAGGAAACCAATGAAAATGTGGAAAGTCATAATGCAGATGTGAAAGTAACTGACAAGAAAAGTTGAGTCCGAAACATACAACACATTTCTGTAGACTACGCCAGTATATAAGTAAGTGTTCGGAATCGGACAATAGACGATACCAGAGTGAAACATCATTATCCTTCACAGTTCATGCATGCATTCAGTACTAGGTAAAACCAGATTCCGCTCTAGGTCCCAGACAACCTGGAGTGAACTTATGCTGCATCTTTCAGTATTGTGAGAATCCGCCGTTACGGAACAGTTGAAAATTAAGCAACATACTTTGGAAACGTGCATTATGGGTTATGGATAACGTTCACCTACTCAATAATGGGATAGAAACAAATAATCTAGAGTAGTAAGTTACACTGTATACACGTTCTAGCTCAATACTTTTTTATTCAAAGCTAACTTAAAAACGATTTACTAGTGGATAATGAATTCACCAGTTAGTCGCTGGTTGTAGATTCTCTCGAGACAGATATTTTATGTTCAGGTTTCTAAAGATGTTGAACAACTGAAGCATTTGATATTTTTGCAGTGTTGGCCAACCACCAATATTGATAGAAAATATTGACCTCACAAATGAAGTAACGATCCGTTGTTCCAATGTAATGAACATGTAAGGTCAGATCTATCAGGCACAACACAACCGATGCATTCTAGGACGAAGGCTGTAACACTACACGTCAGTCACACGGGACACCAATTGACGGCATATGAGTAAGACATAACTCCGTTATATTTAATTCACAGATTAAAGACATTAACTGAACATAGTATTTGCATTAGTTACATGTTATCTCATGGAATTCTAAAACAAGAGCATTGTGAGCAAGTATGTGGGATACCCCCATTAGCCGATGCTTAAGTATACACAGATGCAAGTTTGATTTGTATCATTCAGACTCAGCAAACTATTTACCAAATTCGGTGCTACTGAATATTTATTGGCTGCGCATAAAACGATCGTTTGCGTTCACACTAGAGTTAAGGTAATCAACTACCAAACGGTGTCTGATGAACTCTCAAATGTGAATTGGATGAACATGGCATTTTAGGAGAGACTCAGTCGCGAAAACACTGGACTTTGGCTTAATTTGAACCACAACGCAAGCATTTGTTGTTTCTGTCGGTGGTTCAAATAATGTCAAAATGTAGATTTTTCGCATCCGGATCTTTTCAAAATTGCCAGATTTGCCAAACCACCTAGAAATAAACTTTGTTTCAGCGCAGAACAAGCATGGTTCCTGCGTAAAGCAAAACGAATCCAAAACATTTTGCATGACATTAGACTCAGTGTAGACTACGGAGGTTAAGTGGCTATCAGATTGTTTACAATTTCACCGTCCTGATGTGTAACCTGCTCGAATGTACTCAGTTCAAATGTGGCTAGCAAGCACGTCTTCAGTGGGTTTTCCTCAAACCAAATACAACACAGCGAATTTAATATTGAGTACTTGGCAGGAATTGTGTAGACCTTACATAGCGTTGTACGACACGAAACGTTTCATGCCAATGATTATCCTGATAAAAATATAGTTCGTAATATGCACCGATAGAAGCCGCAGAAAATTGATGTTCGGGAATTAAGTATTCTTAAAGAACCTCCCTTACATAGATAGAATCTACATTACATCCTTACCCACAAAGTTTTACAAGGTTCTGAAGGTGAATTTCCACACTGCACAACTAAGATTGTTGTTCACCCTTAAACCAAACTGGCCCCCTCAGCTAAGAGAATCAATGCTTTCAATCCTTTCATTAATTTCTAAGTTTCTGTGAATAATTTTACATCGATTGCGGAAAATACGTATAAAGCATCCTGCTTAACTATTTACTGGACTACAACAAAGAATCTTTTATACAGTTTTGGTTAGCCTGGTCGGCTTGCATCACTGGGTGGATGTGGATAACTTATTAAGACCTAGGTACTGCGTCACAAATATGTCTTCTGGCTAATATGGTATCTGTCAGAATTCTACTTCAACACATCCATCTGTGCGCACACATATGTTAGTTTTAAGCTCACTAACCGTCACGGCCCACCGTCGATAAACCAAGTGAGACGCACCATAACAAATACATCGGCCATTTCAAATGAACATTCGATTCACGAGCAATCCCAGTTCAACAATTATTTCCCAACTTATTGTGTTATATTTGGTCTGGGCGTGACGTAATGAAAATGAGATTCTTCGTCACATTTTAATCTCCAATTAGATACTAGCCGTCTAACATGAGTTCAAATGACAGCAATATGCGAAGGTATTTTGAAAGAGAAAGTGGTAGTAACTTGAAGAGCAAGAACGACAGTTATCAACCGGTAACATAATCCATAACTTCAATAACAACTCGTTTCTGGCGGTGTAAACAACTATGTTTTCATATAAATATACTATGCGACAGAATAACTACTGCTATACCTCCTACTCATTGTTTGTATGAAATGTCCTACAGATTTAGTAGGACATCGAGCTTCATCGATCAGATTTGGTAATCACAACTGAGAGGCGTTCACCATATTTTCACACAGAAAGAAAAACGAGGCAATTAGAATTGAAAGATTGACTGTGCTGAAACTGTGAGTGTAAGCTCTGGCATACTATCCAATTTATAAACACTGGCTCTAGCATTGTCGACCAAGTATTGTAGTAACTAACCAGGATATGAAATGCACACGTTCAGCTTATCAGCGGTTGCTGATGATGAACAAGCTACAAGGAGGTGTACTAGAACCGTCCTTGTTATATTGGAGCACTGTTGTGAGATGAGAGATTCTGTGCCTTTCGAGACAACCATCGGAATGTACAACAAGAGTAATGAGATTTATGTTGTTTCGGTTGAAAGTGCATATCACCATCTGTCGCTCACAATGTGAAGTTAACAGTTCTCTTTCACTGTGCCACTTAAAAACGATTACACCTGGATCTCTTAATTATTCTCGCTCCCAAATTGGCTTGTCGAGTGATTAACTTGTGCGTCATTTGCATTCTCAGAGATGTGTCACTTTAGCCACATAATGTTGGGCAATAGTAATTATTGAGCAGGCACAGCACTACTTACAAAATATCTTGGCTGATTCTTTCTGTACAACAATGTGATCGTGCATGCTGCAAAGTCGATGAGATGGAGTTCAGATCTTCAGTTTCAAAATCCTACCCGTAACGTCAATACTGTTCCAGTGACCTTGCGCTACACATCACTGAATAACGCTATTACGTATGAAAGCAGGTAACTGAATATCAACTTCAGCTGTTCAACCGAAGTTCAACGTGAAGTTACAGATATCGTTTGTTTATCCCGCGTAGACAATCCTGTTAGGAAACATCGAGGTACAGGTTCGCTCAACAAACTCGTTAACGGAAACCACGAAATGCAGCAAAATATCCATTTAACTTTGGCAGTGTCAATTGGTACCATGTTTTTAGCATAATACACCTAACCGTAAAAAATATGTTATTTTTAAAGCTGGCGACAACGTCACGCTTCTCTCCGACAATCAAGTTTCAAAGTATGAACTATTCTAAACATACGGGGTTGCTCATCTGTTGCTATATTCGCGGTTATGTGTTTCGAATTCACTTTAACCATTGGTATATAAGAAAAAATCTCGAATTCTATCTAGTATGAGAGCTATGACACAATGATCAACTTTGGCTGCATAGAAATTCCTTCTGAGCTTCAGTCTGCCCTCTCATAAGGCAAGCGGTTTCATCACCGCGTCATAAACATTATATAACTTAAAACGAATTTACCTTAGCGAAACTCACAATCACATTAGATTGCGTGTATATTTCTATTTGTTAGGGAAGCTTTGACCATGAAGTCAATGAACGGAATCAACACGGCAATTACTGCTTCCCCTGCTCGTACAAATAAATGTTAGATTAATGTCCGCCAATGCCGTCGCAATATGTCCTTGGTAAAGTTTGTGACACGGTTTGTGAATATTTCATGGTCGAATCGAACCACCCGAATTACGAAACCTTCTCAATGTGGCTTTCATGGGCTCCAGATTTTCTGATTGTAGTATTGTAGGCAGCAGTGCACCAGTCTCATCTCCCTTCGAATATTGTGGACAAGTTAGCGCATTTTTCATCCGTTTGCATCCGAGCGTGTCACTTAGTGATCTGTTAGCATAACGTCCAAGTTAATAGTTGTAATTTGCAGCACTCCAGTTTTCTTGAGTTTGTTGGCTATAACAGTCTGTGAACAATGTTACACAGACCACAACTACCGGAACGCATCCACTTTAGTCTGCGCGCCTTCTATCAGGAGATTATAGGCTTCCACCTGTCTCTTTATCCTGCCATCAGACTGTTTCTAATACGTTGGTGCATATAGTAGATGATTTGGCAATTTTATCATAGCCGGCAAGTGATTATGGTTAAGCGTTCAGAAATGATCATTCAGTTAGGTTTACAATAAATTGAGTAGAACAGTTGTAAACACATGGTTATCACGTGCTAAATTTAGGGAGAGTTTTAGTTCCAATATCAAGCAATTCACAATAACAACGTAAGGTTCTGTTCATCAATGGTTTCATCAAAAGAAACTTATTTGAAGATTTCAGCTAATCTTATTCTCATCAAAAATTCAAACACTGACAATAAAGACACACTTTTCGTTCGCCTAATAATTTTCTAATTTTATAAATAGTCGTATACTTAATGTGAGCAAACAGTAAAATATATTCTGTATTGATCAAAAATAAATTATGCAATGAATGTACATATGTGAATCAAGCTACAATGAGACAAGTACATTTCATAAAACCGTTTGAGTTTCACAAACATGACGATGTCAAATTTTGTTTTATCATGCTTCAATTGTGTTCAAGCTATTCAGTATACCTTAAATTCTACTCCTCAAATACAACAGGCATAAGTTTTAAATTCACTCGTGAATCGCATAAATGCTAGCCTTAATTTTGTCATACTTGCTCCAAGAATGTAAATTAACAGGCCATTGCACAAAGTTAAGTGAATCACGTGACTAGCTAAAGCATTGCCGTTTCTCATCATAATTAACTGATGAACTTACGCTCACATCGTCGTAGATGTAAAGTTTCATCCTTTCCAGCGACAACTGGTTCTTGACCTGCAGTGTAAAATCTGCACCTCATCGTCTAGAATGGAAAACAAAACGTCTTAAATGTTCAACAAAAATAAACATTAACTTGATTAGTAACAAATAACATCGTGAAGTACTCACTTTTGCGTTGTACTTAACTGCAATTCAGGAGGCGCGTTGAATGCATCTGACTTGACATTCGTTCAATGATTCTACTTGCATTGAAAGTAGATTTCCAACTACGATGGAACCAAGCATTTATTCCCATTCGTCTTGCTCTTCTGCACAATCGGGCAACTGGTCAGAACTTAACGAACGTAGCAGAATGAGGAATAAATAACAGGCAACTATGCTTCCCATCATTTTCTACTAATATTTCATCAGATACAAGTAAATACTGTAAGTTTCAAAATGTGTGCGGCAATTTTATAGGTAACAAGACTGAGCTTCAATTGGTTCAAGCAGTGGACCCAACCAGTTGGGAAAATAGACCAATCGTTCATTTCAATCTTGAGAAGAAGGTTTTGGGAAAACATTCCACCTCAAACTATTGGTCAGGTTACACAAACAAAGATGAACGTTAACTCAGAGCAGAAGAGAAATGTGATTAATTTAAGTTGAGCATCACTCTAAGCTGATCATAATCTTTGCATTTCAACTGACTAAAATTACTTCTTATTGCAAAGCTGATTGCTAAGCTCCATTCCATCTCTTGTTGATTAGTGGGGTATATCGCAGCTAGGGCATGCATTTCAACTTTGGCCAAGTTCACATGGGACAACAATTGCACCATTAGGTTAAAATTGATCACATGTGCAATTTGATGTGCAACGACTCAACTGGTAGTAAGTGATGCACAAGCTCCCTAATCTCTTTGAGACCACACACTGTAATTATCCTAGAAAGTTTAGCTAATAATCTTGCGATGTTTAACACTTCAGTAGGAGAATACAGGAACCGCTAGGCCAGTTAAAGAATACTTTAATTTCTAACAGGTAGTGGAGAAAATTGGTTGATATAATGTGAATTTCATTCGCAATTGGACACATTCTTATTGCCACATACTATTCAATGAGTCCTGTCCAGAAAGAAACCTATAAGTGATTGCACGTGTACTGCTCAGGCAAGAGCGAAACTCGTAACTAGTAATGATTAGTGAAAATGGTAGTTTGCAGTGAGTGTGGGATCGTAAAAGCTGCAATCCCTTGCTTTGGTCGAATGAACCAAAATAGCTATAGGCGTCGTCTCACCCTCTCATGCGGCCCATCACATGACAAGCGGTCTAGTCTGTGTGCGCTCACTGTCTCAACCTGCACGGTCGCGCCCACACATCCGTCGGCCAGAGAACCCTCTTCCACATCAGCACGCACGCACAGAGTCACCAACCCCACACTCAGCCTATTAGTACGCTCCAACTGGATGTGATCCAGTGCGGTCGATACATAGGCACGCATGATGCGGTTAAACCTGGATCGGAATAGAGAACAACTCAGCTGAGCGGGACAGGACACTGTACAGATGAGCGCCATTACATTAAGCTTGTACACCGATCCCAACAATAAAGATCCAAACCATTTGACTTGATCTTTTCATTGACTGTCACTGAGGTATCGTAATTTGTTAGTGGGTACTCAAGTTACCACGGTTAAGAGTTCCACTACATACCCTGCCACTCATCAGCTATCAAAATAACGCTCAACCGGTTCAAGGATTTCTGTTTTAAGTTGAAGTCCTATTCATGGAGTAACTGGTTGGAATCAACAAGAAAGTACTTGCGTCTCTTGCCGAGGTAACCGGGGTATAAACACGTCACTCACTGGCTAATGTGGCTGAGCCATTGCATACAGTAATTCAGTCCCACCCGGTGTGAGGTCAATGATGCAGTTGTCAACACGATCGTCCTATGGCACCGTCTTCTACAAACGCCAAGGAATTGTGTTCAAAACCGTGTTGTTATTGAACATCTGTCATATAGGTTAAACATCACGTACAATTGATCGCAGCTGTCGCATTCCCATAGACTTTCCAGTCGACCCCTTTCGAAAAGTAACACTCCTCATCACTAATCAAAATATCGCTCAAAAGTTAATAATTTCTGTGATTTCAACTTGTACGGAAGTCCCAGTCAAGGGTCATCGATTGGAGTTAACAGGACAGTTGCTATCTTTCCTCTCGAGGCGATCGGGTAATCAGAACAATACTTGCAAACGAAGGTGGTCGTGCTCTCAAGTATGATAATTCTGTCGTGCCCAATGAGAGGTCAGTTGTACAGGGTTGTCTCATGAAATCGTGGTCGGAATTCTAATCCCGGAAATGGCAAGGATATGCACTACTGACGAGCTCTGATGAGAGCGAAACTTGAATTTAGTGTTTCTCTTCGAATGGGGTCGACTGGAAAGTCTAGGGGAATACGAAAGTTGCGATCAATTGTGGATGATTTTCAGTCTATATGAAAAACACAAGTCATCAAAAAGCTGTCAATTCCAGTGCAAGACGAGTAACTGGGGTGCACCAACAACGGGAGTAAGCGCAACGCACCTCGATAAATTAAGTGCCGAATGCTTACATACACGAAGATATATCACAAAAATAGTACAAAATAATAAGCTTGAATAACCGTAAGGTTTAAGACAGCGCATATGATGGTGAGAGTCATTCACTCGCTGTTTTTGTAATAAGATACCTTGTCAGTTAGACTGAATAAAAATCATTCCAGATGTTCCTCATCTACGCTAACCACATTAAATGATGCTGCGGTCAACTGACGCAAGTTACGAAGCTGATAAATTACATCATTGTTTAGAGGAATAAAGCCTAGTAACGAAGAGTTGGCCACTGTAGCTTGGGTATGTCTTCCCGGATAGTGTTTTGCCGTTAACAGTGAAAACAATTGGAGAAGATTAGACGGCAGAGACTATGAGGTGCAATCAGGCTGACACAGGTAAGCGAAATTTACAGGACTGTTGTCCAACTGAGCGGTTATTTGCTTTCGAGGTTTGTAGGCACCACGATTTTAAACGTTTGCGTATAGACCTGGTTGCTGGTATTCCTTTGCCATCTAGTTAGAGCTTGGTCTTTTCTTCATGGTTGTATAGCAGTCATGCATCCGTGTGATTCCCTAATGTACCACTGTCAAGGATGACGTTAGTGATCAACGGGCATCACATCATCAATCGTGGTAATTATTAACTGTAATTGTTTTTAAACACAGAAAGGACCATATCAAATGACCAGGATTCCATAACTGTAATGGAACCATGAATCGAAAAAGAATAATGGCCTCAATTTAAGAATGTTTAACAGCAAATAGACAAATATTCATTTAAACAACATTTCAAAAAATGATGTTTTATGGCATTAGTCAAGTTGAATATTTCTTCATTTCTTCAGCACTACAGCGATGTCTATAATATATTCAAGAACTGTAGCATTCGACTTTCGTTTTTGGATGCCGGCATTCATTATTCACGTTTGGTTTCATTTTCCTCACAACCACAGAGAAATCGTTACTGTTCAAAGTTTACGCCACATCAAGTTGCGTGGTTAATACGCTTACAGCGAAATTAGTGGAATTATAAAGAAACCGGATTTGTTTTTATGGTCTCATGTTAAATTGTCTGTTCGTTCAAATAACAGCAGAAATGGATAAGATTGATCTATTGGTATAAGTTTATCAATAACTAGTTAATATTCGGTTTAAAACAGTTATATCTATTCAGTAATTTGAACAAAACAGTTAGAAGACGAACATTGGTAGATGCGATCAGTTCGTATTGGCTGGTCAGTACCAATTAACCATTAGCAAGGCAACTTCCAGTTTAACGTCTACATTACTTGGGGGGGGGTTATGAACAAAGAAACCAACAATAACAAAAAAGTCTAATCACGTGACACTCACTGCGACGTAGGACCATGGCAACCTCAGGTTCACAAATAATTGTTTTGCGCACACAATACAGATTTGAACTGGTATATCGTGACGGATTCGGCATATTTTAGGAACCGTGTGTTGTGGTGGCGCACTATGATGGTGTAGGCTCAGGTCAGGTCCACGTCGTGGTCAGTTGACAGGATGTGTCGTCCGATCGACGAAGCTGGAGGCTTACGATTCTCTGTGACTACAGTGTCCGGTTTTGGGACCTGTTTGTAAACCCACTTAGGTACATGTTCCTTCATTCTTGAGATCAATGATCTATCGGTTCTGCCTATGTAACTTTCCCCGCAGTTACATGAGAATTGATAAATACAATGTGATTTGGCGTTGATAGGTTGATCTGCTTTGATTGTAGGCAAAGGTAACTTGCGAGTCTGATTAAGGACCGTCACTTCGGCTGCTATGTAAGTGCGTTTCAAAGAAGAGACAATTCGTTGGGTTGTTTGCATCGTCGCGATATCCCCTTTGAATAGTAGCTCAATATATGCTATTTTCCTTGGGACCTCATCATTTTACTTCTCTTGGCTCATCCTTTCGCTGTGACGCTGAATAAAGCTTCTGGGGCACCCGTTACCTTGCAGAGTCATTTTAAGCACTTCCAGCTCTTGCTCAACATAATCGGGTGTGCAAATGCGGTGTGTTCTGATGAACAGTGTTCTCTCTACACCCCGCTTATATTTCATCGGGTTGAAACTAGTGAAATGCATTTACTAACTAGACCATGTTGGTTTCCTGTAAATACCATGCTTTACTGATCCGTCAGCCCTTCATGTGATGTGCAGGTTGCCATCAGCCTATGATTCATATGTTACCTTGAGGTTGTGATGAACGTCGTTAAGCCGTAGGACAAATCGTTCAGATAGCTCGCGACTTCTGGAAATGACCAAGGAATTGTCTACATAGCTTCTGTAGTGTGATAGTTGTGAGATGGTATCACTTATTTGCCCTTCTATCCTGATCACGAAAAATTTGGCAAGAACGGAGCCTAATTGACATTTTTTGGTTTAAGTTTCTGTAGAGCCCGAATGTGCCGAACTACTATGGAACTGCTGTCGTTCATAAGCGTATGCAAACACTCCCAGGCCACATCAGCGAGTTTATCTTCGAACCAGTTATAACTATCGACGTTAGTCAGCGTTAATTTCAAGAGCTGATCAATCAGGCTCTCAAACTGAGCTTTTACATATATTCGGTTAGTTCTATGTATAGATATCTTATAATGCGAGCCTAACAAAAGTGCTTGCAACTGTAGAGCACTGAGTAATACAGATGCAATGTTCTGAACGTATCCACCGGGATCCACAGTAATAGGCTCGGCTTGTGATTTGGTTATCATTGGTTCGAAATGAGAAGCAGCATTAGTTTTCGTTCGATAAATCACAGTCTTACAAAAAGTCAATTAACGATAGTCGCAACTTTCGATATTCATTACTTTAAACTTTGTCTCAGTATCTCGACGTGCTTAGGATGACGAAACTGAAGATTTGATTCATTGAATCAGATTTCGGGAATCAACTCTTGAATGCCTTCCACAACCGCAAAAGTGCGATAATGTTGAGTTTGGCTAATGTGAAGCGCCAGCATGTGCTTATTTACATTTTACAGTTGAATGGTCGCTATGATTTTTGAAAGCAATTATCCCCAACAAACTGAGTTTGCTACACATTAAAGGTGACCATGGCAATCAAATTATATCGTAACCCATTTGTTACGTTCATTATGGCATTAAATTTTGTGGAGAATCGTATCGCCGCTTCAGAAAGTGCACGAAATTGTGTCAAGCAAACGAAGTTTTCGAGATATTGAAAGATCAGAATGTGGAATTTGGTATTTTTTTTACAGTGGGTTTCATTTAAAGGCATTCGAAGCGACAGACACGATGCATATGTTGACTAATTACAAATGTACTGAATACAACGCAGTCAAAACCCCTAGGTTTACAGTGACGACCTGTCAATGAGTGAAGGGCTTCCGTTGAAACATGACACTAGCAAATTTGAAAGAAATCAAAAGCGCTAGATTGCACGACTTCTATTATGACAAATTTTGCCTCATCTTTACAAGTGCCTACTGTGAATTGTTAAATTGTATCCAATCAAAACCAAACCGCAAAGTAAACCGCAATGAAATTTCACTCGTTTATTGGTGCACCAGTTAATGCTTAGTGAAGTATAATTTTCGTCCAATCTCCTTTGCAATATCAGTTCGATTGGCATTCGTGAATCGGTCATGTCAACCTCAAGACAACGCTGATTGGAGCATTATGAATTTCACCAGAATTGATTTGTAGTATAAACGTCCATTTGAGTCAGACATGCATTAATGAATCAGTAACCCGATGATACTGTGCATACTGATCCTTTGCACTGTCGTGGTGAGTAAAGGTGAACTCACTCAGAAGGAGAGAGATAAAACATTGTGCTACCATAATACTCTCCGGCAAATCACCTCGAATTGCATTTACCCCATGAGAAGAAAAGTAAACAATCTCGTAAGCTTTAATCAAAAGTTCATTTGAAGCCGATATATTGCACTGTGATTTAGTTCGTGAGAACTGCATCTAATAACCCACTGAAATCAGCCACTTTGTATGACAACTTATTAGACCACGGTATTTCGGACGGACGAGTGTCACACCTCATCGGTAATAAACTGCTTTACACAAATATATATGACTACTTAGTTATTGAACTATTGTTTCTGGACAAAGTTTACAGCATACATTAATTGAATTTGATTACCAATATAGACATTGATTAGATCAATCACATTCTAACCAATCAATGCCTTATTTGTTTTTAGAAATGGAACAAAACTTTGGAATATTTTGCACATGTGTACTCGAAGCCTATTCACGTCGACAAATTACGGATTATCAAAATGAGTGACTTTTGTGAAAAAGCAAACATTATTCCAATATACTACGATGTTGATCAATACGAAGAGTAAAGTGCTTGCTACGCATAATGTTTTTAAGTCTGTGTGCATGTATTTTGAGTTTGGTAAACATGTCCAGTTTACAATTTGAAACGTTAAATGTAGTCACTTTTATTCGTAGGAAAGTTATATTTTATAATGCACAGCTACGTTATATTCGAAGACCTGCAAACAAATAATCTCTCTGTCATTCCCAACGTACTCTCTGTTTCGGGCAAATAAAAACTAAAGTACACGTGATCGAAACTAGGTGTACTTTGAGCATGTTTTTTTTAAAATCATCATGACGTATAGATAACCAAACATCGGGACTCATAAATGTTTACACTAAAATTCAATTACCAGAAATGCTGTGCTCATAAGGTTAGAATATTGCTTGTCATCCTACGTCGTAATGTATGTTTTTGTTCTGTGACGACAGAAACACTTCATAGATCGTTTCCTTAAAGAATTACTACCCGAATAGGATTGCCCATAAAATCAAAAACAATATGTAATTACTAGTTGATACCATTCTACGCCTTACTACTTCATTCATTAGGCGTATAAAACGGAAGTTTTACGTGCAAGTTTCATTTGCATAAATACTTTTCATTATTACGTTATCGTGTCTACTGCACAATCCACATGTTTGCCTTTTACAGAATATATGAACAGTTGTCAAATGTAACACAATATTTCGATGTATCGTCTGAATCGGATCTGCCAGAATATTTTTATCGAATGGTAAACCAAAAATGAAAAGATTTGCGTAAACATTTGTTTTATAGTCATGTATGGATTGATAAAACGTTCTTGACAGGATTGTGTGATATATGATACCTGACCAGTTACACGCCAGTTCCCACATTAATCAACCACCGCCAGATATACATTTGACTGAGGTTGTAGCTGTTTAGGTTATGGACTTGTTAGCATCCAATTTAAATGCTCATTGATTAGATCAAATCAATGTAATCAATGTGGCGGTTCAACAGCTTGTGCAAATCTAATGACACTATTCATTTACGTGATTGCTGGCTAACAACTTACCACATCAGGATACATACAGGATCGAACGTTCATTGTGATTGCTTACTGTTCTGAGATACACTGGTGCAAATTTCCTTTGTTATGATATACGCTTGAATAAGTTTTATTCATTTTGGAAAGGCTTATATTATTTGTACAATCTTACTTCAATTGATGTCCCCAAAGAGTGTCATGAACAAAGTCACACAAATGGGTTGTGATTACGCAAACACCGATGGGAGCACACTCAAAACTCTACGTATCTTGTGTTTTTACAATTATCCGTGAGTCAGTTGGTTTTGATTGCCAAAATATGAACGTGTTCTGTGAATTTTCCATGTAGCCAAGTGGACACCATCCACGCTTAATACCAACTTCCGAATTCCCATAGACCTATTGACTGATCCACTTCAGAAGGACGTATTAGACTCGAGTTTTACGTACATTAGAGCGTAGCAGCAGTGAAAATCCATTCCTGTACCGGAACTCGTACCGCAACTTTTGTGATCGTAGGATGAACAACAGGATTTTTCTCAAAGTAACAATATCCTTGAACTCGTATCCAAGCGCTGAACCACAAATATGTGACTGGAGTTCTCGTTGGTCGATTTGTTCCTTCCATTCAATCAAAGATATGATTTATTGAAGAACCGCAGTTGGAACGTAACTCGAGTCCATTACTTCTTTACAACATAGGCCACAGGAAATGCCAGGTTGATCGAAAAAGCTGTATACCACTATGAGTGATATTCATATTGGAACAACCTGAACTTTTAAAATGTCTTCAACGATTTAAACACAGTTTAATACATTTATACGCAGTCAGTTATCTCAACCCAACTGGGAACTCTTGATACAGTGGTTATTGACGGTAACAAAAAGACAAGGCAACTGTATTCGTTATTCAGTCAAAATGGTACAACAAGCCAAACACTATTCGCACGCGTTTGTGATAGAGAGTCTGGAGATGGTTGTGTTTTTGGGAGACGTTTGGGGTTAATGGCATTATATTTAACAAGTTTGATTGACAAACACAAGTACTAGATACAAATTCTTATTTGAACGATCATAACAGTCTTTTATTGAGAATGCCACCTTCGTTCAAGTTTACACAATAATAGTTTTGGCGCGTGGATTACGGTGTGGAAACTCGACAGATCAAATGTCTGTAAGAGTAATGCTGAACATTCCAAACTTTGTCAGTATGAACATCATCTATGGTCTGTCATTAGTAGTGAGACGGATAACGGCTTTTGTATTCAAAGGAGAACAGTCAGAAAAAAAGTTGTTAAACCCTATTGAAAGGAATCAGTAAAAATGGCAATTTTACGGACAATATTCTGTCAGAAATAATTAGTGATACCTCACTCTCACCTTGACATAAACGTGTAATTTATAATGCTTCTTGATGCTCATTCTCAAACCGACACGCTACGGCCGACAAAATTCTCGTGCAAACTCTTCAGATAGAGATAGTCAGGCAATCAGGTACGTGGTACATACAAAATCCCCATCAGGAGCAAAACTCGTAGAACAATTAGCCGTGTGAGTAAGAGCTTTGACTCTCAACACACAAAATAATCTTTTCGATCCTCCATCCAGATTGTATGTACCTGGTGAGTTTGACCAAGAACAAAACCGGTGGTGAAGTTATGATTTGTGATGGACCATCATGAAACTTTATTGAGTTCAGGCTGCTGTGGCCAGTTCAAGTTGACAATCCAATGTGCATTGTACACATCTGCACTGAAGCGGAGAAAGAGTATAACTCGAGGTCCAGCAATACTTAGTTTGTTCTAAATATTCATTGTTTCCGGATACATCTAGAACAGTGAATAAACAATAGCAAACCCTTAGAAATTGAACTGTCTAAACGATGGTATGACCAAATATTGATCTGGATTTATGTGAAATGTGGAAAGTTCAGATGTTTGGGATACTGACTGCAGGGACTAAGTTTATAGCGACTGTGAAAAATAGTTAGTCAAACATTTGCATGTTTTGGTTCACAGCAGAGCACAGACGTTTATCAATATTTTGTGTCGACAATTGTTTGACGTTAAATTTAAGTAGAAGAAATTTACATTTTCAACCACGTATGCTGACACCAAAACAACTTAAATTTGCTTACGTTCCAAAAACTTTTCAACCATAGTTGAAGTGCAAAAATTGTCATGAATACACCATGCAACGTACTTGTCTTGAACACAAATGTCGTGTTTCGTATTGTACAGATTTTCATGTTTATCACTTGCTTACCTCGAAATGTTTCGCAATATGTCACTTTTCAAACATCGAGTTTGCTTAAACAGCGTGCACATATTGTGACATAATGACCTGTGCACTTGATAAAATTTATAAATAACGGCGTAGTACAAAATTAATCTTTTCTGATAAACGCTTTTCAAACTATAGATCAACCATGTAAAAAATTTGTTTCCGCTTTGCATTGAATGAATCACTAATTCATTCGGGTGTTTCTGCATGAAACACTGCATAGTGTTATTTCATCAATTTCATAATACAATTCTATCGACTGACTTTGTCGTTCGCTTGGAAGACGAAACATGAACACGAGTGCATGTGTCAGTATATTAATCCGCATGCGTTAATAATACATAGAGCGTTATAAACTAACGTCATAATTCAGTTGTGTTCACTAGCGACCGAATACAAACAAATGAAGAATAAATTATCACCGATCAATTCCCTTTAAATTCAAAGAGCCACGGCGAGGATTTCAATAATCATTCACTTTAGTCAATGAAGCAGACAATTAAGCGCAACTTTTGCATAAACCTAGAGGAGGTAGGCAAATTAACGAGTTATTTGAAAATAACATTTTTCCATTTCAGAGTTGATGACTGGTTTGATCTACCCACGCGAAATATAGCCAAGTGTTTGTACAATGATCATTCACTTTCGTTCTCGAAATGCAGTGTGGATTCTCCGTGCAACAAATCCCCCGGTCTAATTCGTAGGTTTGTCAGCAAACTTTACCTATTTTGTTTGATTTTATTGACAACTAACTCTTAACGATGAACCCAATGATAATAAACTGTATACAAATGAAAGATGTTGGTTTTGCTTTTTGTGAACTCCATTAACAAGCATGTAGCATAAACGATGACATTACTCATTATCTTGATCTTCACAATTTTCCATTGCAAACAAAACCGTTAGTATTCCCACGCTTCATGCAATCTGATTGACTGAATTTCAAGCAAATATTTCAGTTCACGAACTAAAAAATTACCCAATTTAATATTCAACAGTGCAGAACCAATGATATGTGAGGCAATTGATACGATATGATCCTGTTAACATACTGGAGCGAAAGTACTCTGTTTAACTTGCACACATTCCGCACCGCGCGATATCATGTACCTACACAAGAGGTGGTTGCAAGATAATGTTCGTTTACGTTTGCCAGTTTGAATATATGCCATTCTTTATGGTCAGTTGTTTCAGATACCGTATATCGGCAATTCAGGCTTCAGCTGTCGATACCTGCGTTAACTTAACAAGGGAAACAACAAAACAATTTGCAAATAGGTATTCACATGAAGACGAGAGATATAGGGAATAGGATAACTGCGAAACGAATGAGCATGTAAGTTAAAGGATATTTCTTCAAGTAAAAGCTATAAAACAGATAGAGGAGAATGGAGAACAACACGATTGACTGGAATTCTCTCGCTTTTACGGAGCCATAACTGGAAACAATGTTTGATGATGGGTGATAGAGTTTTGTCTTGCAAACAACTGAAACGACCGTTTTATCGGTTAAATTGGCACGAATTGAAAGCTATCCTTTCTAATGTACATAGAACAAACAATCTACAGCTTCAGATCTATACGCTTACGCACCGATAAAGTCACTTCGTTTGGTGATGAAGCGCTTGAAAACTAAACGACAAACTCGGTGAAAAACCCAACAAACGAAAAATGGTTATTTTGTGAATGACCTGAAAGAGTGCTCAAAAATCAACCGGTTCATTCAGTGAAGAGTTGAAAGCAATTTGGACTATTGCAGATTGTACACAACCAACGTTTTTCATTTGACTCAGTGGGCCGTAACACAAAAAAGTATTCTTGAATAAAACAATGAAAGGACGCAATTTATCTGATGTTCTCCGGAGTAAAATTTCGTACATTCTGATCACACTGTCGCGCCCGATACAGGAAAGTGAGCTGCCGACTGAAGCTATATTCGTGAACGCAATATTAATTGCCGATAAAGACATCTTGGCCAATCAACAGCAAGACCCTCAAGTACGCGAAATATGCGAACATCTACTGGCAGGTACCAAACGCGAGACGTTGACTTCAGTACTGAACGAACTGGTACAGATCTGGGACCGGCTACACTTGGAGAACGATCAACCAGTCGTCGATGTGGAGGTGCATAACGGACTGCGACCTCGAAGACTGCAATTCATTCCAGTGAACGAGAGGGAACGCGTATTTCAGCTGGCGCACACATGTTCACATGGGACGAGAACGTGTGTTCGAACTACTGCGGCGAAGAGTATTTTGGCCCACAATGCGGAAAGATTTGATTGATCTCATTCGAGATCGCCCCAATTGCCAAGAGAACCGGAAGACAATGACGATAACACCGCCCATGCAATCGTTTGTAACAGAAGTGGCCGCGGACACCTGGGGTATAGACATTATTGGTGTGCTCCCAACGAGTTCAAGTGGAAATCGCTACATAGTTGTCATGATAGACCACTTCACACGATGGGTGAAAGTCATTCCCACGGCAGATCAGACGAGCGGAACAGTTGCCAACGCTTTCGTGAACAACGTCCTGGTATGCTTTGGAGTATCGTACAGAGTTAACACGGACCAGTGCCCGTGTTTTGAAGGACAGCAATTTCAGGAGATGCTGAGGAATTGGGGGATTCAGCGCATGAGAACATCGCCGTATCGTCCACAAACGAACGGACTGACGGAGAGGTTCAATCGTACAATGAAGGAATGGCTGAATAGTAGAGGCGAGAACTGGGAAGAAGGACTACCGGGAGTTTTGTTTGGATACCGCACGACGAAGCATGCAACAACCGAAAGTTCCCCATTTGAGCTGACATACTGGAGGGAACCAAGGATACTGTTAGATGTCTGCGTGTCCAGAGACAGAGAGAGGCAATTATTGTCGCAAGAACGGCAACACCTGGTAAACCGTGCTCTTGAATGGACAACAGAAAGACAACGCCGGAATAAGCGAAAATATGACGTGGTGCACAACACACATAGATGGCGCCCGGTCAGGATCAGAGACTAGATGAAAGTGAAAGATTACAGCCGACCAGAAACGTCCGGCCCCGGCGCAGGAAAATTTAGAAGACGATGGAATGGACTATTTACGATCACAAACTGCAGGAATATGAACGTCTAAATAAACCAAGGTCCTAGTGGGCGGTGGGTCAATGATGTACAATTGACACTCTGGCACAACCGTGGCAAGTTCCTTTAAGGAGGGGTGAGTGTGGTAGACTGTCAGGCAGGAAATGCGAGTAGTCAAACTCTCGGCGGCATACCTCATCAGAGGGGGTGCGTTCAAAACCCACAGCGAGTGGATGGAGGACGGCGTGGGCGACCGGATGAGTCATCGCTCGACCGGATCGGACCAACGGGCGAGACATGGCAGCCAAAATAGGATGGATGACCAAATTGGGGGCGTGATTATTCCAACACTCGGAGGAATATCTCGATACGGCCGTGGAGTACGGTCAAAGTTCACAAGGATAGACGGATGACAACACCAACGACCGGACGAGCCATCGCGCAACGAAATCGGATCAACGGACGAGGAGTAGCAGGCGGAAAATCCATGAGTAGAAGGCACCGATCACACACATAAACCGTGTCGATATGCACACGACGTGTAAGCGGAAACCGGGAGGTGTTGTGGACCGGAATTGCGATTCAAAATCGCGAGCGCGCATGTGGCACGGTAACAGGCGTGTTGGACAATAATGATTATGCTTTTTATTGGACGCCTTTTCGCTGCAACGTGACTCAGCGGGGGGAACAAATCTGCCAGTAAT
>JTDE01001994.1:33770-43911 GCA_014338405.1 Paragonimus skrjabini miyazakii
CACATCTGAAATCGACCATAGTGGTACTCCGTTTTTACACACTTTGGGTAACCCATAAAGCCTACGAATTACGCTGCCTACTGATCTAATTCTTTCGAAGGTGGTTGATTCAACCAGTCTTTGTTGTTTCATACATCGTCGTTAATGCTTTTTCAGTGGCCACTGTTTTGTTTTTTTCAGTCTTCATACAAACACATCTGGTTTTATCTGCTAGTATAGCATCCAATTTAGCTAAGTGATCAGCTTCATCTAGAATGACGATTCCAGCACTTTTTTCAGTTCTGGATAGTATTATATCCTCATTTCGCCTCAGGGACTCCAGTGAGATTAGATGCTGTCGAGTGAGTGAGTTTTACTTATGACTTTCCGGCTTAGGTACTGATAACATGATTGAACTATGGTTGACTTGAGCATGTCAACATTAAGAGCTGACGTTGAGTTCAGATCGATCAACTGGTCATAGAGGTTTCGAAATTGACTTTTTAAATCCAACTGTCTAAGTTTACTCTTAGGATAGCAAACTTATAGTCCTCATGATAAAACTTCAATAGCAAGTTTAGCCACTACGAAAGAGTAAACATTATGCATGTACCACCCCGAATTTCCCAGAAATTTGGCCTTAGGTTTGGTCGGGTGGAATTGATCTCCCAATGTTGCTAACTTATTTTCTCGTCTTTTGGACACGATCTGCTGAACGTACCTCTCAGACTCGTTTGCTTCATTCGATGACAAATCTATTGATCTATTCGTGGAAACAGTCTGCTTGTAGTCCAAGTTGCATGCTCTGCTTGTCCGTGTGTCCTTCTCATTTAAAACTAGTTGTTGCCGTGGTGTCCCATTAATATCAATGCGACTTTCTCAAAGGAATGTTCAGTAATGTTTCGGAAATTCTAAGCAATCGATACACTGTTCCAAGAACTCGACAGCCGTGTTTACTTCCGCCAATTGTGTACTGAACTTGGCACACTTATTAAGTCATTTCAGCCTAGTGGGATCTTTGGTTTGTTTAAGTACAGTGAATTTGTTCGGTTTGATCGTGAGAAGAAGCATGTAGCAAATAGGCTTGGTTTTCTATGAATCATCATAAGGCTCAATACTACACATTTATATGAGTTCGACAGAAGCTTAACATGAATTGGAAAAGTGCGAACATAATCAAGCAATGCCATGGAACTATTATTTCTCAGCGAGTGAAAACATTTACAATAACAGTCCAATTGCACAAGAATTCTTTTTATGTGAAGGTGTATGAAGGTAATATCTGTGCTTCATTCTCACTTGCCTGAAGACGCAACAGGTTTTTAAATTGTTAGTATCATACATTATTTGATTTCATGGTTAAGCGACGAAGATGTCATGTAAGACAGAACCAAATGAGCTGCTCATTGCTACATCACCAGTTTGATGGTAGGCTTTATTAACAATACAAGGATTCATTTTGGCGTACATGGCAGCAGAGCGTTGATTCCAATATCCCATTTCTCTATTCATTTCATTGGGAGTGAAAGAACGATAACAAAACTTTGTCAGTTTATTCTAATGGCACATTTTTGTTAACAGTGACTCAATGCCCGGGATGTTGCGAGCAAAGCTAATCACATAGTCTACTATCAGTTTCACTAGGTTCGCTGTTAGGATAAGATTTACAAGCGACCAATGTAGGTTTTAAAGGGATGCAAACTTTATACACTTTGGAAATTCAGCCTATCTGATGAACATGATCCTCTTTACGTTTGTTTGTAAATTCGTTATTCTTCGGTAACCCGTAATACATGTCTGGTGGATTAGTAGTTATCTGATTCATCACATTATTAAGAACAGAGTTCAGTTTGCTTCTGAAGTCTGAATTGTCGATTGAAATTGTTACAGGTTCCCGGTCATTGTAACTGTCCGTCATTGGTAGCAGCATTCTGACAGTAAACTGACTTCGATCATCTATTGTTGGCATGAGATTTTGTTGACTATCTTGGTTGTCTTAAGTATGCGGTTGACAAGATAAAATCAAAATGTCACCAATCACATACATATTGCAAACAGGTTGATTTCAATAACTTCCTATAATCGGCTAGTACGACCAAATAAATTTACTAACTACTGAAAGCTATTGATGAAAAATATAAGTAGAGAGTGTTTTGATTAGAAAAATGATTAACACTGTTACAAGGTGGTTTAGAGCACAAATGAAGCAAGCCTTCGGTAGTCAGTGCTAGACTGGCTGGATTAGTAAAAAACGCACGACATTTTCCGTTAACTGGGAAGTCGTGTTAAATCATGGAACCACCGGGTTTGAACGAACTAACACTAGCCACAAATCTGGATGATTAACGAGGGAACTCAAAACTTTATCGTTTGCAATGAGATGGCTGGGGCCCAGTGAACGACATTTAACTCGCGCTCCGTGTCGATCTTTCGAGCTCAGTAGGTTGCGTGGGTGAGAACTGAAGAACTGAAGTTCTCGGTTGTCAAGGGGCATAGCCAAGCAGGGTAGACTTTGGGAATTATTTCACACGAATGCCTAATAGTGCAACCTATGTATGTGCATGATTTGTGCAAAATCTTTCCAATCACTTATCGCGTTATTTTGATCCTTACGTACAATTTTTACGAACAATCTTATAGTCGTTACCCAACTCTACACAAATATATCAACCAAAGACGAGAAGTTATCAGGCTTGATCGGTTTGCTGGAACTTTGTTTCACACCACTCTCAATAACTGCATAGTCTGGGACTTCATTTTTGGTAGCAATTTTTCTAGTAAAAAGACGACAATGAAATTTGTTTATCGTGTGCATGACGTTAAGTCCATCCGCACTATCAGGTAGATGGTGCATCAAAAACAATTACCTCTCACTGACTGACACAAATAATTTATATGGCCCTGTGGTTATACCGGCGACTGGCAGTTCACCCATCAGTTGCGTCATCTGAAACCACACACGGTTCTCCAAGTGTTGGTTTGTAGTAAAATGCTGCTGACACTCGGTTTCGATAACGGCGAACACTGCACACTCCAGACAATCTTGGTTGACTACGTGAGATTTGGTGGACTGTCAGACGTTTGTTCAAAAGTGTTAGTATGCAAATAATTTCGTAAAGCAGCAGATTTTGAGTGACATTAGAGAATGATGGACTGGTTGTCTGGTGACGGTTAGTTAATTAGGAGTTCAGTGTAACTTGTTTTCTATCACCACACATTCACAAATTCTAGTTTTGTTGGTTCCTGTCGTATAGGCTGACTTAATTTTACTCAGCCGAGACGCATAACCACTCTGCAACATATTCTATTTGACCTAGGACATGGTCGCCAAACGAGTGAGTCCATTAAAGTCATATGTTGCTTGCACTAATATTCACTTTTTAAGTGCGGCACATTCAAATGTTTCAACGGAACATCAGTTGTCGGATTGATGTGCCAAGTTGCTTGATGATGTAGGCACTGCTTTACTAGGACGGTAGGACCGTCTTCCGGAATGTCAAATGTTCCACTATAATAAGAGGATGTCAGTGTTAGACTCACACAGCAAAAGTTGCTAACCATCAAACTACTTAACCGATGCAAGTAGGTGGAGGAAGTGATGAAAATCCATAGGTTGAGCGCCTTTGAGTTTTGCTGTTTTGCTCAAAACAAATAACACCAATCCATTAGAAATCTGCTGGTGAAAATGACAAATATTTGTTACAGCTTGTCGAGTTCATCCAAAGGTCAAATCTTCTTGTGGTAACCCGCATTCTTGCATAAGATTTGATTACAATTCAGCCTGTGTCACTGAGCCGAAACTGGCACCTTTTCCGCAACCTTGTCCAATTTCGTGCCATAGTTAAGATCGAGATTGTCACCACTTCAATCCACAATCACAGTAACGCTAGCAGTATGACTGAATTCCCAGGTTGGAATCACGTCGTTCATTCACTCTGCAGTCAATATGCCACGGAGGTGAAAAAACCACAATGGAAAGTGTAATGTTTGTGCATCGCGAACTAGCACAGTCGTGTTTACTTCGTCGAATGCAGTAATTGTCAATTTGAAAGTCACAGTTTTTTAGTGCTTTATCCAAAGTTAATCACGATTATCTCACAGGATAAATTTCATAGCAACATCATTTTTGCAACTGAACTCATGTAAATGGGTATCACTGGGAGCAATTCTTTTGTGATTCCAAATAACCTTCACAAACACACAAACAAGCGAACTATGTCTAAGCATCAGTGCACATCAGCGTAAACCATGCGGACGTTCAGCTAAGAGATTTTTGAAAACATGATAACACACGTGATTAGTCAATACATTTGGATGGCACAGCCTGTAATAAGTTGGATTCGTACCTCTTGAGTTAACTGAGCGGATGCCATACCGAGAATAACACGTCAATCCATATGAAGACTGAATTGAGCACTGCCGTAATATTATGGCAAAGTCAGTCATGAATAATTAAATCATTGTCCATTTACTCAACCGAACACCGCAAGGGTTCGTTGTGTTCGTTCAAAGTGTTGATTGAGATTGCGCCTATATTAATGTTTGCCCTTCTAATCAATCTTTAGTAATCCAGTGCTTAGTTTAAGTGTGAACAACAATATCATTCACTAGTTTGGCGGGATGTGAGCCAGAAGAATGGCCACATCCGCAATTGGGTTTGCATCAGTCATCGGGTCTATTATATAACATATTCTTGTCATTCGACCAATACTTTTAAGTTCAACAGAGCATAGTGATGAGTAGTGCTTCAGGGCGATAGTCTTAATGGAAATTGCTTCGATCAATTGTTATTTCTAGGTACGGCCACGGAGACTGCATGCGATTACGTGGACTGGAATATGCTGACGGTTGAATACAATAATGCATACGTGCCGTGAAGCAAACGTCAAGCTCTGAGGCATTTATAATTGACGCGTTTAGACAAGAGTTTGCTTTTAAAACAAATATGGGAAACGACTGTGTCTTCATCCATGTCAATCATTAGTGCACTGCTATGATTCAAACATTCGCAGTTGCTTCGAAACCTGACGCACGAGCTAGTCTCATATGTTGTTGCAAACCATCTAACCGTCTCAGCACGCCCTCACCGTCCCATGCGTCTGAGAACTTGAGGGGTAAAACAGGTTATATTCTGAATGATATATATTATATCGTACTCATTTGCAAAACACAGGCGCATTTGCCAACACGGCTGGACTTTTGTCAATGGTCGTGACAACAACATACACTAGTGACGTGCTTCAACAAGAACGAAACTTCTTATTTGCAATAAGGACATTAGCATTCCACCTATGCGTTTTTATACAACGAACGTTAGGTCTTGGAATACACATAAGGTGTGAAGCAATTATAATAAAGAATCATTGAGCATTACATTAAAGGAGTGAATACCATCAGCTTTAAGGCAGAAAAACAACATAAGCCCGCTGTCTGGGTCTACACGAGATAGGACAATGATTGCTGATTGGTATTGGTTTGGAAAAACTGGCTAGACTTTTAATTCCGAGCGATGGAATACCATGTTGCACGTGTTGATCGAGTTAACAACGTGATGTGTGTTCACGCCGTATTCGGATTAAATGAGGTAAGACGTTGATTTGCTTGTTCTGTTCTGTGAACAATTTGAGCAACACTCAAATATGAACGAATGCATTTCTGCGGCAGGGTTGTGTGAGTCAAGGTTGATCATAGTTTTTGACTAACAACAATTGTGGTATGACCACAATTGGAAAGAGGATTTAAAATCAACCGCTTTTTAGAAACGTACACACATCTTGACCGACTTTCTGTTGACAAATGTTTTAATGGACTTCTTAAGATATCTACGTTCGACAATGACCTTTCTTTCCATTCCAACCCAATGCATGCGAACAGTCACCAACGTATGTCTTCTGAGTTCTGTGAAACTGTCTGCTTTAAAGCACTGTTTTGTAACCAGTCAGCATAAGAAACAAGGCTTGCTAAGACTGAAAGCTTGAAACAATATTTTGCAGGTATGGAGCGTCTCAACGAATTAAATCTGTTTTTGGTTCTTGTTTGTAAAAACAGAGTTGTAATGACTAATGAGAATTGAAGAATCTCAATCCGAAATAAAATTAACATCAACTTTGAAATTAAATTATCATCTGCTTCCTGCTGATGAAAACTGACATCATTTGTTTTTAAGTCAAAGCCAATGATGAACCCGATTGTTTGTATGTAAATTCTTCAAAATAAAAACTGATATCCTTTGCCTGCCAAGGTATACGTTCCCTGCGATAATCCGGCAGGATACGCAAAGCTAAATTCCGACTGGTGATGAAACCGCACAACCTGGAACCATTTCTCACATTGAAAAGTACAAAACTAAACGTCCTATATAAATATAATAAACTATGCAAGTTCAGATTTACATGAATCACGTTAGAAGGTGTGATTATTCTTAATTCAAATACTGATGAGAAAACAATGAACGGACGTCAAGACCTTCGTAAATGTGCACCTTCCTATTTTCCAATTATTGCTGAAACTTCACCTCCGCTAAAGAATGATACAATTAGTTTGGGTATTTGAGCAAAAACACGGGATTTGACTTGGTTATTTAGGGATCATCATCATCATCATCATCATCATCATCATCATCATCATCATCATAACAGCCATGAGCCTGACCATAAGGTACTGTGGCTCGGGCCGCCGCTCACCTCAAAAGTGACGTGGAATATCCTAGAAGAAAACGTTACTAAGAAGATTGAAAGAACACTAAGCGGAAAAACTAGAAATGGTATGGATACAGGCACGCCATTGACTGCGACACTGCCATCTCGAATAGCGTCTCTAACCAGCGGTTTGAGTGATCACGAGGACCCCAGCCAGGCAGGCGACACCTACCCATTTTGCTCACCTACCTACCTACTTGTCACTGTTGAGAGAACGATAATTTGCGATACTGCCCGGTCGTTTATGCCGCGGAAGGGTGTTGACTTGAGGGACTCCAGCTCGAGTCTCTGACTCAAAAGTTTGACCTGCGAGGCAACAGGATATAGGGTTTTCTTGGGAGACCCTACCCAGAGCCAATGACTCAACAGTCTGACTCACTTGATAGTGAGGGGCTTGCCTAGCCCGAGGGCGCATTGAATAAGACATTGACGTCTCATTCTGATAACTGCTGCACGCAGTTGATTTAGTGGAAGCTATATCACGACTTTGAGAGATAACAAATATTTTTCGACCGTATTGGATAATACGCCAGTGGTCACAGTCAACCTTTGGGCGATCGGAGCGCTCTTTGTTTGATGGTAACTTTTCTAATCCCCTTCTTCCTGATACGGAAGACAACAGTGCCGCAACTCTAAAAATAGTTCTGTTGTATTTCCATAGGATCGTGCCTCACTACCGAGGCATTATTACGCGGTCAGTAGTGCGATATACAACCCTATGAGTGTAACTGCTTTTCGTCTAACTGCTCCTTCTTGGCCTGTCTTATAAAGTTACACGTAGAATGACCGGAGTCCTAGTCAGCATAGCCCGCCGGATCAAAACAGCACACAAGCCCGACCACCTCGCCAAGGTAGCAATACAGGTCGGGCCATTTAGGGATAAATCCTGGGAATCACTCACGCGTAAATTGCATTTCATCGTAATACACGGGGTTAGTCGGCTGCACACGATGCAACATGCTCCCAAAAATGTACTATCGCCTGTCGAGTTATATCGAAACATACTGCATGTAGATACACGTTAGTCTTCAGAGCACGTAGTGGAACAAACTGAGCTCATCACACAGAGTGAACTGAAAAAGACAGGACACATAATAGCAAATTTTTCTCATCGATCGCAGAAATGCAATGCATCAGTAAAATCTGATTGTAGTTTCAAACGTTTTGTGAGTATGAAACTATCTGTTAGTAACTACAATGGCACATTGCGGTATTTTGGAACAATGAGGCTTTCTGTAGCAAAAAAGGTAGCAATGTATTGAGCATTTTCTTGAGAATGGTATTCATCCATTGCTAAGTTGACTGTGTGGTTGACTCTGTACAAGTCACAAGTAGACACATCAACAACGAATATTGCACCGTCTTTGAAATTGATGGCGTTTGACTTGAGAAACGAACTGGTTGTGAGGATGTAGGGTTTTGGGAGTATTGAGAAACTTTTGTCTCCCAATTTACAAATCATTAACGCATCTGTCAAGAATGGTAAGAGAGCATTACTGAAGTATGCGACATAAACTATATAGCTGGTACCATTTCGGCATTTTGATTTCTCCGTTGATACTGGACAGTAACGTAAGAGACGGAATTTTGTGGCCAAAATACCAGCTCAAATCTGCATCGCTCCGATATGCAGGCAATGAATATTCTTAGTTGGGTTCCTCAATCAATTCTGTGACATAGCCGTCGTTGGGGAACCATCGCGGACAGGTGCCATCATTTGCATTAGAGAAAGCCTTATGCCATGCTCAGTTTACTTCTGTATTGGATATACTAATTGCTTCAGTTACGGAAATCGTTATAAAAGCATGGTGATGAAACATCTGAGCTGAGCCATCAAGTAGAACCCATTGTGGAATTGATATCAGGTAGTTGCCAATGCTTGATCACTTATTCGGGGGTATACAAGATTGCTAGATAATTGGTAAGAAATATCGATGGCTGCCCAGTGACACGTACAACGCTTTCTTCTACTCGAATGTTTCCATGGACGGCGTTGGAATATAACTGATGAGTCCATTTCTGTAGTGAATGCAACTGAATGCACCTGAACGCCTGCTAAACTCTCTGTTACATTGATGGCAAGTCTGATATGCTGACTGAAATTTGAATTGACTGAGGCCAAAGCCTTGTTAATCATTGTCGAAAGCCGACAAAATTGCCACCTGGAGATTATCGGTGAGATCCACAGAATAACAGGAGTGCACCCACGTCAAGGGCAGTTCGTAGACACCAATCATTTTTTTAATTATTATATGATGATAAAGCTGTTTCATTAGCGTGGGAGAATGGACCTCAAAACGCAGTAATCAGTCGAGAGCCAACGAGGATAGAGGTGACCTGTGAGCAGGTCGGTCCTCACGTAACACCCCCGGCCAAACAATAAATGTGTTGGGAATAATGACTAGTTCGCAAATATGCATACAAGAAATCGCGATTAGATATAGTGGTTCAATCAATAATGAACAAATAGATCATGAAGTTATAAAACTTTGTCTGATATGTTAATATGGATGTGCTAATCAGCAATACCCCAAATAAGATGTCCCTAATTGATAAAAGTAACCAGAATGGTCGTGAACACTATTCAGTCATACCATTCAGTATAAAAATGGTGATTTTCATGTAAACGACAAACACGATCGGAATCATTTGCACATGTTCGAATATACGATAGGAATTAGATAAGAAATACGGAAATGTCTTGAAACCCGTATTGTGCAGACAACGAAAATCACGTGCAGAGTGTAACAAACCTAAAGGACGAGTAGAAGAAACTCAAGCGTGTATAACATTCAGGATGATCCAACTGTGGAATAATGAATAAAATCAACCAGGAATATTCGAATTAGTTTTCAAATTTTGCACAAACTAATCGTGAAGTACGGTTGGGAATTTAACAAATGCGTAGCTCTACTATTGTGGGGAATCTTGCAATGATTCGTATCTCGCTGGAATACTCTTGAGAAGATCAACTGGTTACGTCAGAAGATGATGTCCAACGATGAAATAGAACATAGTTGATACATCTCAGTCAAATTTTCGCAAAGGCGTAATATGTGGCATGCTAGCTTTGTGTCTGTTTGACAATCTGGAGGAATTAATGGCATCACCCGGTGCGATCATTTGTTTTACGACTAATACGTTCGAGATCTGAAGTTGAGCGGTTAGCCTATGTTGCACCATTGCCGGCAACGATAATTTGGGGTATGTCCATATATTCGCGGTCGAACCGACTTCATGCAAACGATCCTCTACTTGTTCTGGTCTGGTTTTCATTCCCTTTCGGAAGAGCATTTGTCCAGTAGTCCAATTAATCACGCGATTTCTTTTTTGAAAACTCAAAATCGAAGGATAATTTTACACTAGGCCAGTACAAGTAATAAGGGAATGAAGGGTCTCCGTGACGATCATTCATTTTTGGGAATACTCATAACTCTCGAAATGAGTTTCACCTAAGTTGTAAA